>CAUYRT010065271.1:0-13346 GCA_963574885.1 Lepilemur ruficaudatus | reverse complement strand
CAGCAACCTCAAACTCCTGGGCTCAAGCGATCCTTCTGCCTCAGCCTCCCGAGTAGCTGGGACTACAGGCATGCACCACCATGCCCGGCTAATTTTTTCTATATATTTTAGTTGGCCAATTAATTTCTTTCTATTTTTAGTAGAGACGGGGTCTCGCTCTTGTTCGGGCTAGTATCGAACTCCTGAACTCAAACGATCCACCCGCCTCAGCCTCCCAGGCGTGCTAGGATTACAGGCGTGAGCCACCGCGCCCGGCCTCTGCCCAAGTATTTTTGACCTTGATTTGTAGAAGTTCTCTACATGTTTCTGGAAAAGCAATCCTTTGGTAGTTGCATGTGCTATAATTATCTTCTCCCAGTTTGTGACTTGTGTTTTTTATTACATTATACTTTCTTTAAAAAATCATTTGACAATCAACGTTCTTAATTTTAATATAGTTGAATTTATCAATATTTTCCTTTATGGTTTTTTTGTTTTTATATTTTAGAGAGTAGTTTAGTGAAATAGTTAAAAGGAGGAATTCTGGAGCTAGAATACCTGGATTCAAATCCTGGCTTTATCATCTACTACTCAAATGATCTTAAGTAAATTACTTAATCTCTTTATGCTTCAGTTTCCTCAGTTACAAACTGGAGAACATATAAGGACTGTCAGGAAAGTATCCAGCCATATTATATGTCATATTCCACGTAATACGAAAATAGAGACATTTATTACATTAACAATGGCTGGATACTTTCCGAACAGCCATCATATATCAAGGTTTGTTGTGAAGATTAATATAGTTAACATATGTTAAGCACTTACATAGAACAGGCCTGGCACACAGTAAAAACTGTATAAATATTGCTACTATATTAACATTATTGTTGAAGAAATCCCTCCCTACCCCAAAGTCATTAAGATGCTTTCCTAAAAGTATTACAGATTGCCTTTTGTTACTGGTTCTTTTGACCTTAGTCCCCTACATTCTTTTTTGTTTGTTTGTTTTGAGACAGAGTCTTGCTCTCTCACCCAAGCTGGAATACACCAATGTCATCATAGCTCACTGCAACTTCAAACTCCTTGGCTCAAGTGATCCTCCTGCTTCGGCTTCCTAAATAGCTGGGACTACAGGTATGCACCACCATGCGTGTTTAATTTTTTTTTTTAATGTTTTTTCTAGAGACAGGGTCTAAGTGTTGCCCAGGCTGATCTCAAACTCCTGGCTTTAAGCGATCCTCCCATCTTGGCCTCCTAAAGTGCTAGGATTACAGGTGTGAACCACCATGCCCAACCGGTCCCCTATATTCTTAATGACTAAATTACAACTATTGTCCCTAGTTTCTTAATGCCTGGCTCCTGGTCCCAGTTGCCCTGCCTCCCCACTTCCTACCCCAATGAGTAGGTCCATCACACTTACTTTCAGACTTTTTACATATCCAACACTTGCCATTTAAACTCCAAGTCAGGTGTTCTGATATTTCAAACCATGGGCTCAGCTTTAATATTTATAATGTCCTAATTCTTGCCTTTTCCTATCAAATGACTCTCTACATACACTCTCATTACCTCTTGTTGCCTTCTCTGCAATATTTATTTTCATTGTAGCCTAGATCTGATTTCTAGATTTATATCTCCATGGGCCAGTACCTAAATTGATGAATCATGCTCACCCACACCCAGCCCTGCACTCACATTGAGACACTCAGACTGCCATATCTAATCTTGCCCATTCTATTTCAGGGTACAGTGGGAAGAGCCTTGGAGCCAGAGAGATCTGGGCTCAAATCTAAGTTCTGCCATTTATTAGTTATGCCATGTTGCTAAGTAACTTGGCCGCTAAGACTTTGAATTAACTCTCCTCATTTTGGTATTTAATAGCCATCCAAGCTTGAGCTTATCACGTAACCTTTTTGATTATTACTTCTCATCTGTAATTTGATGGATAAACATCTTACCTAACTCTTAGAGTTGTTGTTGGAATCAAACAAGAAAATATACAGGAGAAAAGAATACGCTTAATTGTAAATGACTTTAGAGATATTAGTAATTAACATTCCCTGGAAACATACTGCAAACATAGGTACAAGCTTGAAAACCCCAATTGTTGAAACACGTGAAATATATCATACAAGATAATTCATTTAATCTATATAGAGCCATAATAATAGAATTACTGATTGTAAAACTAGGTCCATATACTTTAAATGTCAAAATAATCAGCTGAAGCACTTATGTTCTCATTTTTATTGGAAATCTAAAGAAACTTCAAGTCAAAATCTCTCTCTGGCATTGACAAATTTAGGTATTTTGAATGGAAATCATATCCTGGGAGAAAAAAGCTGAACCACCCCATATTTCTCTCCATCCTCTAGAAAACATATTTCTTGCTATGAAAAAAACGATCTGAGATGGAAAAAGTCATGCTGATTTAATTTTCTTTCAAGGGACACAGAGGAAGACAAAGCCTTCTCTGTGGGAACAAGAGTCTTCTATTTCAGTATAAGTCTACTAACATGAGTTTTAGAAGCTCCTCTTTTAAAACTTCAGAAAAAAAGAATATTAAAACAGGGTAAGAATTTGTATGTTTGAATCACAATGTTATACATCTAAAATGGCAGGTCCTCATGTCAACATAGTAAGTTTATTTCCTCATCCTGATTTCTCTTCTGGAATTAAAGCTAAAAATTATCACTAGGACCAAACTTTGCCCTCATAATAAGACAATAATACTATTTTCCCTTGAATGCCTGCTTCAACTAACAATTCTTATTTTGAAATATTAGATTTAAAAAAGAGTTACAAAGATAATACAGGGTTCTCCTATACCATTTACCCAACTGCCCTTAACACTTAACTTCTTACAGAGCCATGATATATTTATCAAAACTGAGAAATTAACACTAGCATAATACTATTAACTATTCAGATTTCCCTGATTTTTCTACTAGGGTCCCTTTTCTGTTCCAGAATCCAATCTAGGATATTACCTTGCATTTACTCATCATGTCTCCTTAGCCTCTTCCAATCTGACAGTTTCTCAGTCTTCCTTGTCTCTTATGACCTTGGACCTTTTGAAAAGTACTGGTCAGGTATTTTGTAAAATGTCCCTCAATTTGGACCTGTCACAATTAGAATGAGGTTATGAATTTTGAGTAGCACTATCACAGAGGTAACATACCTTTCTCAACTTATCATATTCATATTAGGGGGTACATGATATCCATGACTTATTACTAGTGATATTATCTTGGTCACTCAAAAGATAATTTTTTTAATGCTAGGAATCTGTCTGCATGATAGCTAAACTTAAAGCATAGTTATCAGGCTTATTTAGAAAATAAGCAGTGGTTCAGTTAATCAATTAACAAATACCAAGACTACTAAATGCAGGATAGACCGATATTGATTTGAGCTTGTTTCTGCCACTTACTAGTTGTCTGTTTTGGGGCAAATTAAGTCTCAGTTTCTCCATCTATAAAAAAATATACACTTCAATTGTTATTTTATCCTTATAAGATAGTACATATGAAGCATTTATTTAGTTTGGCACATAGTAAACAGTCAATAAATGTTAATGCTGTTCATTCTGGAGTTGATGGTGGTAGTAATAATGTTAGTAGTATTTGCCAAGTTGTGTGGCATTTTCATCTCAGAAGGAAGTCAAACTACAAACCAGAAGATACTACATGCTTATAAGGTTTTAAAACGTTTTAAGTGTAGTAAAATGTCCTATGAGAGAGATGTGTAAAATAGAGATTAAATTTGTGTTTTCTTTCTTCTTTAGCAAGAGAAGTTTGCATTTGCTTTGTCATTTGGGCAGAGATACAAAATAACCTTGAAGCAGATCCTCTTGACTGAGTGAGGAATCATTTAAATTAGATTTCCCTTAGCTAACTTAAGTATAGAGTGAACAGTCCCCACTGCCCTAAAAGAAGGGGTTAACAAGACCCTTTGCATTTTGAGTAAAGAAAGGTGTCTCATCTTTGGGGAGGGAGGAAAATTGGGGGTTTGTTAGTGAAAAGATTCTACAAAATGTCCTCAACAAGGACTCTTGGAGCTGGCTTACACACTGGGATGTGGCTGCACATACAAACTGAAGGAGCTGATTGTTAAGATCTATAACTTAGGAGCCCCAATGTAGAGCATCCATGAAAGAACCTGGCACTAAGGAAGTGGGTTCATCTTCCTTCAAAGAATAATTGCTGCCTCTGCAAGGATCTGGACCAGTTAAAGCCTCATCACAGCAGTGAGCAAGCATCATGCATCAGGTTGCACAGGGACCAGGCTTCAACCCAGGCTTCCAATTCCATGGAGCAGCGAGAAACAACAGTACTAGTGAACTGATCAGAATCACATTCCACTTACACCTAGCATCACAGGAGGATTGACCCCTAGAATTACCGGACAATTAGTAACTAACTGTGGGAGAATGGGTTGTCTAAAGAGTAGAGTACTTGACTTTATGCTATTGAGGCATAAGAGTGTCAGAGCAATTAACCAGAAAAATGAAAGAAGTATGACTATAATTGAACCCTGTTTGTGAAAAGTTTACCAATTATATAAGCTTTTAATTTCCCCATATCCATTGCTACCCTCAAAGGCCTCCTTATAAAGACTAATAGTTTTTAAAACTTTTGAAAGATAAAAGGCCCTTGGATTTATTTTCAGCAGCACAGAAAGAACATGGGTATGGGGACGCTGCTTGACACTCAGCAGCAAGGCTCATGGAGGAATAAAAATCCCATGGAATACAGTGGGTGGTAGCAACTTCTGAAGCACAGGAAAGCAGATTCCTATAGCCTGCAACAAAGGAAGAATGGTGAGCACAGGGAGACAGTGTGGACCTGAGAAGGAACCCTAGGACTGAGCATTTCCATAAATCCAACTTAGAAATACAAACTACCTTTAGATTTGTGTGCATGTATTAATGCAAAAATCACAAAATTTCTAGAAAATTATGCACAGAAACACCACTATCATAGCACCTCACCATTCTGACTTTCTCCATTCTTTCAATATTCTCTCCATTCTCACTATCATTATATTAATTTTGGCTCTTGTTAGTTTTTGCTGAGCTTCTAATCTCTCTCCTTATTTCTACTCATTGAACTAGTGCCACAACACAGTGCTGATCCTTCTCCTGCTTAAAAATTGCTTAGTAAATAAAACCCAAAGCATCTTTCTTGCCCTTAAGGCTCTCTGTGATGTGACCCCAACAGGACTTACCAGACTCACCTGCCCCGACTCCTCTTCCACTTGACATCCTGAGTGAGCACATCTCTGTGATGTTAATCTTGCTCTTTCCTGTTCTGTAAAGTCCTTTCCCACCTTTTCCACTTCTGTGTGTCTAAATCTTTCCCTTTCTTCAAAAATGGGATCAAAAGCCACCTTCTCAATGAGTTCAGGTCTGATTTTTTCAGCTATAAGTAATGTCTCCCAGCTTCTTACTCCCCTTAACATCTTATCTTTCTTCTGTATTTTGTGATATTGGTCAATTTTTACTTTGTATTATAACTATTTATATATATTTCGTAGGGCCCTTACTAGAAGCTCCTTTGGAATGAGAACCATTGTCTTATTTATCCTTTATCTCTCACAAGGTTTACTAAAGTACCTATACATAAATGCCATATCTAGTATCAAGGTATTTATTCAGCAAACCCTGCACATAATTTGTTGAATAAATAAAAATCTTCACTTGATTTTAGCCAAAAGGCCAAGAAGTGATGAATAAATAAAAATCTTGATACCAAATACTACATTTATATGAAGTTGATTATTTACACTATTAGTATATATACAATTACAGATTTGGGAGGAGCCTCTCAGAAGAAACAAAGTAAACAATCTTCTAATACTATCAATAACAAAACTTAAAATACGTATTTAAAAAATTCCAAACTGGCTTAAAAATGGTTTAATAAAATGAAACGAGGAGTCTACAACATGGTTTAAGGACAATAACACATTTAATTGACAGCACCTCACTGTGACATGTTAACGTTCACAAAGATTACCAACAGCTGGAAAAAAGTGGGCTTTTTTTTGATTCATTTGACTACTATAGCTGCTATCTAATTAATGATTAGAAGACCAGGACTGCAGATTATGCCCTGTATTGAATGTAGGCTTTACGACAAAAATGCACCGAAAAACACACGGAGCTTTCCAGACTGCATTAAATATGCATCGTTCATGTTTAAACCTCAACAGAAACAGGGCATTTTTCTGAACAAGCTCCTCTCTGATCACTTATTAACATTCAAACTTTAGTCTAATTTGTTTTTCCATGAACTTAACATGATACTTGGTATAATATGCTTAAAATATCTTTTAAGACATAAACCATCTGGCACTGTACAAACATTTATTGAAACAAGTGAGCCACAACAAGATAAAGGTTAAGATCAGTTACCTTTTGACCAAGATGGCTAACTTTAACAATTCCACTTTCAAGCAAAAAAATACTGAAATGTACCCCAAAAAAGTAATTTAAAGTAGAAATTGGTATAACTGCAAAAATAATAATTGGGGTATAGGATAGCTATTTTAAAATAAAATTAAAGCTATGAGGCCTTGTTCTGTTTTCCTACAAAGAAAGCATAAGAACATGCTTGTTTAGATTTCTTGAGTTTGACTCACAACGTGTATGCAAATGTCTATCAGACATCTCTATCTGAATGTCCCACAGTCACTCCCAAATCAACATGTTTGAATTCTAACATCATCATCTCCCTCCAACTTGCTTATTTACCTGTATTCTTTATCTAGTCAATGGTTTATCTCTTCACTTATGAGCCCAAGCCAGAAAGAAACATGGAGTCATTTCTCTCTCCCCATGCCCCACCATGTACTCTCTCATACCATACATACAAGCAACCCTTCTAGTCACACAGATTTTATCTTCCAAATTTCTATTAAATTGGTTCCCTCCTCTCTAGCACCATTGTTTATGCCATTATCAATGCCTTAGATCAGGCCTTTAAATTCTGTTGCTTAGATTGTTACAATAGTCTTCTCACTGGTCTCCGTGCCAGAGCTCACTCTATCTACCAGCCTTCTGGCAGAGTGATTTTTCTAAAAAGCAAATCCAATGTCACGTCTTGTTCAATATTCTTCAGTGGATATATGGATTTGCATGGCACATCAAGGCCTTCATGGTCTGGCCCCGTTTATCCTTCATTGACTCATTCAGTTCATTCATCAAGTATTAACGGAGTGTCTACCATGTCCCAGGCAATGTTCTAGGTGTTGGAGATACAACAGTAGACAAATAGACAAAAGTTTCATCTCCCGTCATTTCCTACTCTCTTTCAACCCATCCTCCACCCCCACCACTACCAAGCTTTGTCTTTGAGAAATAGTGAAACACCTGCAATCTGCTAAGGATGTCTTTTTCTTTCATACAAATTTCTACTCACTCTTCAAATTTCAATTCAAACACAACTTCCTCTCTTAAGACCTACCTGAATCTCCTTGTGCACTTTGCTCATACTCATATTTTATTTGTACATCTATCTTTCCAGTAAGTTCCTTGAGAACAGAGATAATGTCTTTAGACATATAGTTGGCACATGCCATGTCTTTATTAAATGAAACAATTAGTGGATAAAATGACAAAGCTTTCCTAAATTTTTAATTGTTTCTAGTTATCAAATAACTTTTTTCTTGATCTCCAGAATTACAGGCAAAGTAATAAGTAAGAGTTTGCACAAGCAGCTGTTACTCCTGAGTATGACACATGAGATGATTTTCAGAGCCCTATATGAATGTGAGCCTTGGAGGTGTTTTGTCATCTTCCTATTTGAAATTTATTTTGTCATTAGTTTACTGAATAAGTAAAAGTTTGTCTTCTATTCTGGGGCACATTCCCATAATTAAAATGCAAAGTAGTAAATACAGTCATCTCTCAGTACCTGAGGGGGATTGCTTCCAGGACCACTCAATACCAAAATCCAAAGATGCTCAAGGTCCTTATATAAAACAGTGGAGTATTTGCATATGACCTATGCACCTCCTCCCGGATAATTTAAGTCATCTCTTGATTACTTATAATACCTAATAAAATGTAAATGCTATGTAAATAGTTGTTATACTATATTGATTTTTTAATTTGTATTGTTTTTATTGTTGTATTATCTTTTTTTCTAATATTTTCAATCTGCATTGATTGAATCTGTGAATGCAGAACCCATGGATTGGGAGGGCTGACTGTGTTTCAAAACACACTGTACAGCAAGTCCTGGAATGATGTAGTTTTGTTACATTATTAGTTACATTATTTTTTGATGAGAAAAAAATGGATTCCCAGCTGAGGCCACTGTCTGTGTGAAGTTTGCATATTCTCCCCATGTCTGTGTGGGTTTTCTCTGCGTACTCTGTTTTCTTCCCACATCTCAAAGTTGTGTACCTTAGGTTAATCGGCATGTCTAAACTGTCCCAGTGTGAGTGAGTGTGGGTGTTTTGTATGCGTGCCCTGACACGGAATGGCATCCTGTAAAGGGCTGTTTCCCGCCTTGCACCCTGAGCTGCTAGGATGCGCTCCAACCACCTGTGACCCTGAACTGGAACAACTGGTTAAATAATTTTCTTACTTACGTTTATTAATCTTTCATGTATGCATAGCTCACATTTATTTTGATGTTTAATATCAGAAGTGTTTTGGGTCTTTATTTAGAAGTTTGGTTAATGTTTTTGTGGCCAGAAATACAGGAAATATATGAACTTAACTCTTTTCTTTCTTTTTTTTTTTTAAATTTTTTTCTTCTAAAAAAATTTCATTGCTTTTATTTTTCACATATCACACAACACAAAAGGGATGAACTTAACTCTTGTTTGTATCAATCAGCCTATGGTGAAACTGGTTTTGTTATACCTCTTTTCACTCAAAGTCAGTTGCCCAGAACCTATGGACAATGTCAAGTGAGGACTTACTATATAGCAGCAACCACAGATTTTATGGAAAAGGATATTAGACCGTGACAGAACTTTGTTAACTTACTAAGACGGTCTAAAAGGATGTACCTTGTACACTTACCTACCATGAATACATTAAAGAATCTCAAATTAGTACATAATTGCCTATATTTAAAGTCAGCCCTGATGATATTTTAAGAGCTATATGAAGAGATTCAGGCTCTCATTACACATACTGATTTTTGAAATAAAATGCTTATCTGATTTCTCCATTCATTTTTTAAACATATGTCAAAATGTGAGTCAGGAAAACATTAGAAAGTGTTACAAAAGCAAAATGAAAAGTTCAGTATTGTGGACCAACTCCTTCCAATTAAACAGGTTGGAACACCAACGGTGATGTGAGGGGGTGGCCATCTGTCAGTACATAAAGGACTTTGTGTTTGCACACAAAGACAGGGCTCAACCCACATCTGGATCCTGCAGCCAAAATCTACCCTCACTGGGGCAACTCCCACTGAAAGGCAGAAAGAACAGGGAAATGAATTTTTTCAAAGTCAGTTTTTAGTTCCACAGACTTTTCCAATGTATCAGAGACTCAAGATAAAACTGAGTCTACTTTTCTACTTTTATTTTTATAGAGAAAACAGGGAGGTCACGACAGAATAGAATTTGAGTAGGTGTTAGGAGATCAGATTTCTCATCTCATGGCAGAATCACGGGAAATGCACTTGAATTCTCATGGTTTTTCTCCTGATAGGTTTTCTCATTTCTCTGCCTCTCCATATCATAACCTGCAAGGCACATATCAGTTCCCACTTCCTCTGTAAAGCCTTTCCTATCACTTCTGCCTACCCCTGTCTTTTCCTACTTTAAATTACTATACTTACAAATTAAGCATATATTTATAAACTATAATATTTTATATTACATTCTAGTAGTTTTGTGTCTTTTAGTTTTGTATAGAGTATACATTTCTTTTTTTCAATATGCCAAACAGTATCAAAAACAAGTAAAAACAGAAAATAACAAGACATTATTGGCCAAACATGTGGCTTTGCAAAGTAACAACGCAATATTCTAAAAATAAAATAGACCAGACAAGACCAGACAAGGAAGAGGAGACCAGACCAGACAAGACTTGACGAAGAAGAGATGACCAGACCAGATGAGACTGGATGAGGAAGAGGAGACCAGACCAGATGAGGAAGAGCAGATGACACCAGACCAGATCAGATGAGGAAGAGAGATTATACATTTCTTGACAAGAGCAAAAGCAATATTGCTTTTTCTACAAGGTGCCTAATACAAAGAGAGGGCAATAAAACAGATAATGTAATTGATACTTGCTCATCGAAGAGCTGATCCTCTCATGTTCTCTATTTTTACCAAGATAAAACTGGGATTAGTCCATACCAAGAATAGTTATTTATATAGCATGAGCTACATTACACCAGGGTAAGGGTCTTATTACCAGAGGACAACTAGAAGAAACTCCTAGAAAATATCACCTAGCCTGCACCACAGCATCAGAGTTTCTTACAATACTCACGCTCTGCTCAATATCTGAGGTTTTGAGAAAAGTTGTACCAGCATAGTGGAAAGGAGTATACACTCCAGATACAAATTGGCAAATGTATTAATCCCAACCCTCTTACTTACTGGCTGTTACCTAGTAAATTAGGCAAATTACCTACTTGCATGTTTTTTTTCTATACCAATGAGAACAATAATAGTGCCGACATATGGTTGCTGAGAATTAAATAAGTTAATAATTGCAAAGGGCTGAAGATAGTGCCTGGCATGTGTTTAACTTAAGCTATTATTATTATTGTACTAAAATCGAGAATGTTCAGTTTTAAAAGGAATAGATTTTTAAATGAAAATTAAAGAAAATAAGCTAATTTTTTTCCTATTATAATGAACAATTCTTTGGCCTACCAACAAAAAACGAATATCCCAATATCTACTAATACCCAAGTGTGGTTGACTTAATCCTTCTCTTTCATATAACATTAATTTTATTCCTCACTATTGTTTTAAGACAGATTCAACTCTTAGGGAATTATTGAGTTAAATCTATTATGCATAGTCACAATGTAAGTGGATACCTACCACAAACAAAATTTCATTCTCTCGTTTAAAATTTTTTAATTTTTATTTTTAATTTTCATAATAGTTGTACATATTTATGGGGCACATGTGATATTCTGACACAAGCATACTATGTGTAATGATCAAATCTAGGTAACTGGGACATACATAATTTTAAACATTTATCATTTCTTTGTGTTGAGAACATTCTGAATCTACTCTTCTAGCTATTTTGAAATATATGATAAATTACTGTTAACTATAGTCACCCTATTGTATTACCAAACACTAGATTTCATCCCTTCTAACTGTATTCTCACAAAACACCTTCATGTTAGATATATTAATTGTATTTTACAGATAAAAATACTGAGGTTCAAAGAAGTTAAATAGCTTAATCATGGCCATATAGTTAGCTAGTGGCTGAACCAAGAATGGAATCCATTTTCAGATTCCACTCCCTTTCTACTACACACCACAGTACTTGCCAATAATTTCCTGTTTTCCTTAACCTACCCACACATAATTTATAGCAGAGCAGAATTGTTTCCTCATAGTTCACCCATATCTTCTTGCAAAGCACGTAGTCCTGCAACTTCCCATTTCTGTTCTTCCAGTTTCATGTCAATTTAACTTCCTTTCTGGTACGAAGAAATTCAGTTCTTAGCGCTATGTGGACTTAAAGCTCCTAAACCTCCCTTGTAAAGACTTCCTTTAAGTACGGGCTTTAAAATGACTTCTGTGATACACTGCTTATTCTGACAAATTGCCTGATACTCTGAAATAATATTATTAAAACCTAAATAAATAAATGTTACTCTGTAGTAACCTATAAAAAAGAAGTACAAATTTATCTCAGAAATTGAATATGCCTATCCTTGGGACCAAAGACAAACAAGAAATAGGGCAAATAAAAGAAATAAAGATTGGAAAGAGCATGAAGGAAAACCTATAGGAGGAGAAGTCAAGAAACTGAGAGGCCAAAGTACTGTTAGGATCATTTATAGATATTGCAATCATCTAAAATTATGGCAAATGTAGGGTCAGAGAGGTAACGATGAGTCATGTGGAAAAAATTAAGGGTGGTGCCCATGAGCAGGAATAGCAGCAAGGAGGTGTAACAGGACAGTCTGCTGCCATGAGCTTCAAAGGGGACTTTCAGGAAGTAGGAAGGGAAGAGCACTCTGAGCGTAGCAATGATGAGAAGGGAAGACACCTATTCCAACCCCAAGTCCAGAGGTAAGAGAGGGAGAGAGAAAACAGCCATTATTTGCACAGGCTGCAGGGGAAGCAAGGTCCTTCCAGTTTCACTTAGAAGAAGATAGTAAAAGATTGGAGAAATCCACATATTTTGACATTATGCTGAAAATTTATAATAAAAGCATGTGCTACCCTCCTTAAATAAAGAAACCAGCCTCGGCAACATAGCAAGACCTTATCTCTACAAAAAATTTTAAAAAATTAGCCAGGCGTGATGGTGCATGCCTGTAGTCCCAGCTACTCGGGAGGCTAAAGCAGGAAAATCACTTGAGCCTGGAGTTTGAGGATGCTGTGAGCTATTATGACCCACTGTACACCAGCCTAGGCAACAGAGTGAGAGCCTGTCTCAAAAAACAAAAATAAGCAAAAACCCTACAAAGGACAACAGAACCTATCAGACACACATAGAAAATGCAAATCATACAAACCAGGTAAAAATAATGACATTTCAGTCAATGACGTACGGAGTACACAACAGTGGACCCCTAAGATAATAATGAAGCTGAAAAATTCCTATCACCTAGTGAGGTCATAATTGTGGTAACATTGTAGCACAACACATTACTTAAATGTTTACGGTGATGGTGGTGTAAACACACCTACTGTACTGCTAGTCATATAAAAAATATAGTTCATACAATTATGTACAGTACCTAACACTTGACGATAATGAATGACTACGTTACCAGTTTATGTGTTTACTATACTATGCTTTTTATCATTATGTTAGAATGTACTCCTTCTAACTTATTTAAAAAAAAAAAAAAAAGTCAACTGTGGCGGGGCGCAGTGGCTCACGCCTGTAATCCTAGCACTCTGGGAGGCCGAGGCGGGCGGATTGCTCAAGGTCAGGAGTTCGAAACCAGCCTGAGCAAGAGCGAAACCCTGTCTCTACTAAAAATAGAAACAAATTAATTGGCCAACCAAATGTATATAGAAAAAAATTAGCCAGGCATGGTGGCGCATGCCTGTAGTCCCAGCTACTTGGGAGGCTGAGGCAGAAGGATCACTTGAGCCCAGGAGTTTGAGGTTGCTGTGAGCTAGGCTAACGCCACGGCACTCTAGCCCGGGCAACAAAGTGAGACTCTGTC
>CAUYRT010065270.1:0-14843 GCA_963574885.1 Lepilemur ruficaudatus | reverse complement strand
GTCAAAGGGAACTTCCCCTTGCTTCCTGTTCGTACCAAATCTTCTAACTACATCTCTGTTACAGCAAGTGTTACAGCGGGTGGCCCCGAGGACAAACGGAGCGGCACACGGAGAGTCAGAGAATCAAAATTTATTCGCTGGGTCAGAGGGGTCTCCCCACCAAATTTGGAGCCCCGTCTACCCAATTTTTCCCACTTTTATTAAGTAGGGGTAGTCCGAGGGGTGCGGTATCAGGTTGCTAATGCCCCCACCAGGTAATAGGTTAGTATTATGTTGATGCATCAGGTAATTGGTTCAGTGTTATGCTGATGAGCCAGGTAAGAGGTTAGTTGCTGGGACGGGTAATAGGTTAGTGTTATGCTGATGCGGGTCTTCTGTGAGGGGTGGGTGTCTCCAGTGGCTGATGCACCGCCAAGTAACAGATGGGGGTTTTCCTTATCATAACAACAGAGGAACTAGATTTGTGCTTCTCTCTAAAGCAAATCTCTAACCTGTGCAGCAGAAATTATTCCTTCTTGACTGTCCAAGGATATTGCTCTTGCAGTTGTCACTTCTCTCTCCTTCCTCGTCATTTTTTTCTCTCCACTACATCATTATTGCTGTCATATCGTCTATCTAAAAACCTCCCTTGATCCCAACTCCCTCTCCACCTACATTCTTATTTCTTTGGTCCTCTTATAGCAAAGTAGTATCCACACACTGTCACTATCCACTGACCTCCCCAACATTCACCAAGGCTTTGTTACATTATAGGTTTGAAAAATTAGTTCCTTTAAATAAGTTTAGAAAATACAGAGTGCTCTTGGAGATTTATGGGCATGCTAGCAAGTTAGATTCTCTGAGATTTCTATAATGAGAAACCCAAATTTACTGAACACAGAATACTTTTAGTAAAAGAAACTGTGGCTTTTTTTATGCTTCTTTTTTAACACAATTTGAGAAATGTTCAACTACTCATTTGTGATAATAAGCAATTTGCTTAAAATATCATTCCTCCCGGTTGAATGGAGAGATGATAAAAGTCCATAGAGATTCCTCCGTCTCTCTCCCCCATCCCACTTATCTTAAGGCTCTGTTACTGACTGAGTTACCTGTTTTGGGTAATTATACTTAACCAGGGCAATTGTTATTAATATATTTGTCTTATTTACTTTTCTTGAAGGTAAAACATTTTCCTTGAGCATATTCTCCAAAAGCAGCAAAGCCTTTTTGTGGTCCAATCTTATTTTCCTCTGGCTGTAGTCTAACTCATTAGACTCTGGCTGCTCTCATAAGTAGATAATACACATAAATGTTGAATTAACCTATCCACCACATCTGGTGCTGTTCTAATTGAAATAAATTGCTTCTGTGTTTTAGGTGTCTGGAGTCGATTTGCAGAACGCCTCCCACAGAGAAGCAGTTGAGGCCATTAAGAGTTCAGGAAACCCTGTGGTGTTCGTTGTCCAGAGCTTGTCACCCACTCCAAGAGTAAGTTTTAGTTCATATTTTCAAAAAGTTTAACAATATTCTCTATACCTGTGGACCCAGTTTTGCCTCTAAGTATTTTTCCATATGTTTTCTTTTTTATTCAGTTATACCATTGCTTAGAAAAATATTGGCTGCATTAAAAACTTAATCATTAACTTCAATTTCCCATTTTTTCCCTCAAATTTTGATCTCCTGGTCAAATTTGAGTCATTATGGTATATGCTGGATTAAGTCATGGGCTGTGGCATTAAACAGACCTGTTTTCAATTCCTTGATTCCCTATACCAGCTTTGCTAACTTGGAGACAACTTTTCTGAGCCAGTTACTTTGATTACGAGATACTTTGAACATAAAGAAGATCAGATATCAAAACATTCTAGAGATGCTATTGATTGTTTTGTGTGTTTATTAAAGCATATAAAAATACAAATGTGTTGACATGTTATATTGTTGTATGCTCCAAAGTTGGAGATTCCAAATTTAAAAAAAGCAGCATTTCATCATCAAAATTTTCTTCTGCAATTAATTACTCCTTTGGTACGGATTTGGAACTTTGATATGAAGATATCACTGGCAGGATGTGTATTCTGTATTGCAGTGTGCAGCAGAAATGTTACCCTGAAATCCTGTAACTGGAAGCAATATTATTTTTCTTTATTCTGTAATGGAAGATAGCTGTTCCAAACAGTACATCTGAACGGTAGAAAAACTTTGCTTACTTTAAAAAAGTGTTTGCTTTCGAGTATAGTTATGTAATGCTTTCCAACCTTTTGTATGTCAAGGCATACAGAAAATAATATTTGTACAGCCAACTGTGCAAAGAGGTGGTTGGCTGGGGACATGGCTGTGATGTTTTGGCATACTTGGAACCTGCCCTGCACAGTGGGCTGCAGCCTCCATCCCGCCTGGCCACCTCTGCCGCGTGACACTGCATTGCAGTGCGGTGCCTTCCATTCTTAACACTGTGTTTGCACCATCGAGACTAATTGAGAGAGGTGAACTGAATAAAGTCCTCTCATTTTCATAAAATTTGAAATTCAATAAGAATGTTTGGAATCCAGTTTTTCACTCTTACAACATTATGAGGATGTAGCTGAGGCCATCACTTTTATTTCTGGAAACTGAGTTCAGTAGGAAAATTGGCCAAATTACTCTTTGCCAAATTATACTTCCAAATCAACAATTTTGAGCGAGAATGAGTCAATCAAATTATACATTTATGCAGCCAGCTGTGACTGCCCTGCCAAAAAAATATTCAAAGCATTTAATTAGATTTTAAAGTCAACCCAAAAGGCCAGGCTTTCAATACAGCCTTTGCTAGTGAGCTGAGGTAGATATTTTTGCTTGGATAACATGAACAGTGCAATTTCTTTCAATGTCTCTTTAGCATCATGCCGTGCTCAAGTCACTTACCCTCTACGTAGTGCAACAGACTGCCACGTCGTGCTTTCAGTTCATCAAGCGTTGATCTGTCTCTGGTCCTAGCCAAGGGAGCATAATCCATTGGTGGTGTTAATTACTCTGCCCATGACTTGTTCCATTTTCAACTTTGCTTTTAGTGCAAAGTGATTCTTATTATGTGAAGCAAATGAAAAAAAAAATCAAGTTTCATATCTTTGAAAATGGTACTGATCATCCAGGAACAAAAAATACAGGCAATGCTGAATCATTTTTGTCTAGTCTACTTTAAATTTTGAACTTTCTTTGAAACCCAAAAAGAAGTCATTTCCTAATGTTCTGCCCGTCATAGGGCCAATGTCTAAAAATGCCTTGGTCACATAAAAATCCCCAGCACCAGGAATTGAGTGGTGTAGTGTTTAGATCTGTGCATCATCGGCTGCTTCAGGAGCATCACCAATACATTACCTTTTTAAGCTTCTTCTGACTTTCTCAAGTATATTTTCAGCATGTTGGAAAAATGTGTGTATCCGCTTAGACTTACTTGGCCAATGCTTATTTGAGAGTAGGACCCATAGAAAGTTTTTATGCTAAGGTAATTTTTTCCACTTAATAACATAACCGCATTTCACAGAAGCAGCATGTATTTTTTTTTCCCCTTATTTAAAAACAAATCCTTTTGAAATTAGATCATCTCTTCACCTTATTAAGTTTATAATCCTGTGTTGTTTTCTTTCTTCCTATATTCCAGTTCTACTTCCTAATGCCATTGGTCTATAATGGCATCTAATTTTTTGGACACATGCATATTTTGCATATATTAATCATACAAGAATATATTTTCACTTGGACAAGAAATATGCTGTCTTCAAGTTTTCTAAACAATGTATTATTGAGTATTTTGTCTTCTAAATTTTGCTAATGATATGCTTACAGAAATATATTTCTCTGCTACTTGAAAAACAATGTAAACATTATGAGTGGCAACTGACATTCTGCCTCATCCCAAAGCTTCTACTATTTAGCTTCCACTGGTTTTTCCACGGGAGAAAGTAGGTCTACTGTGCACAGGTAGCCTCACTTGTCAGGGAGGCAAAGAGTTAGTTACAAAATTCATTAGAACGAGAAACACATGCCTGTAGACTTGCTAGTCTTTGAACTATGACTGAGGTTGTTGTGTATGTTAAATAGAGATATAAATACTAAGTACTAGCACAATGTCTCTTCACATAGGAAGCACTGGATATATGTTAGGGAAGCATTATTGTTTTTACTTAAATGAAACATTTCTGAGACTTTCTCATTTATTCTAAAATTTTTTATACTCTATATTAAAAAATGAAGAAATTTATTCTTAAATTACATTTATAGAGAAACAGATTTCTTGTTTTTAATTATCTCTAGGAAGGCAATCCTTTGATTTTTCTGAGCAAGTATATTTTTTATACTTTTTAATCTTTGTTTCTGTCATCAGATTTTATACCAGGATTATTTGTCAGTCATTTTGAGGAACTTTAAAAAAATCACTAAAAATTTTATAATTTCCTAAGATGTTTCATAGATAGTTTTACAAAAGGAAGTCAGTCAAAAGTTAATCTGTGGCTGGGCACTGTGGCTCACGCCTGTAATCCTAGCACCCTGGGAGGCCGAGGCAGATGGATCGCTCAAAGGTCAGGAGTTTGAAACCAACCTGAGCAAGAGTGAGACCCCCGTCTCTATAGAAATAGAAAGAAATTAATTGGCCAACTAAAAATATATAGAAAAAATTAGCCAGGCATGGTGGCACATGCCTGTAGTCCCAGCTACTCGGGAGGCTAAGGCAGGAGGATCGCTGGAGCCCAGGAGTTTGAGGTTGCTGTGAGCTACGCTGACGCCACGGCACTCTAGCCTGGGCAAGAGAGTGAGACTCTGTCTCAAAAAAAAAAAAAGTTAATCTGTGTTGTTGGCACCATTAAGAATTAAAATTGGTTGGTCCGAGTGCAGTGGTGTTTACAACTAATTGATCACAACGAGTTACAGATTCCTTTGTTCCTTCTCTACTCCCACTGCTTCACTTGATCAGACTTTAAAAAAAAAAAAGAATTAAAATTATTTTTTGAAACTGAGCTGCTTCATTCATTTATAAACATTTATTGAGCCAACTATGTATTACACCCTTCGGAGCACCAGGGAAATAGTGAAAACTAACACTAGGTTTCTGCTCTCATCGAGTTTATTCAGTATAAAAATATGCTTGTAATCCATGCTTATGTTAACAGTGATAGTGAAATATTTATCGAGTGATAAATAAAGTAAGTCTATCAAATAAATGAGTGAGTTTATGTTTTAGGAATCAATTTAGGTAACCCCTAAAACTTTATCTTGCAAAGTGAGATGTTTAGATGACAATTAGTATTGTAACCTTCTTCATCTTCACCTCTGGACCCCCACACACAGGTGTGTGAATTGATATGCTCTCATGTCATATATATAATTTTATAATATTTTAGGTCTATATATCTTTTCAGGTTTCCCAAGTTTTATTGTTTGCCCTGAATTGTGCTTCTCATATCTTTACTGTTCAGATAAAGTTACAAAGTTAGGTAAGATTTTAGCTGTTTGAAAAAATATGTTAAGAAATGTAACGATTATGGCATTTAACCTTTTTCTTTTCCTCCTCCCCACCCCTTTTTTTGTGATGGTAGGTCATTCCTAATGTGCACAACAAGACCAACAAAATTGCCAATAACCAGGACCAAGGCACCCAAGAAAAAAAAGAAAAGGTAACTCGAACCTCTCAAGCTTTTAAAAAATGTTTTTGCATATCTCAGCTGTACTCAGTAAGAGTGGTTTTTTGATGAGTGTCAGTGTAGAAGCACTGTATTTGTAAAATTTCCTTCTTGTGAACATAATTGGTTCTCGCCAGAATGAAGGCCAGAAACCCAGTGAAGCACAGGTGCAAAAATACTGTTAACATAAAGGACCAGTGAGCTACTGACTTGTGTATCTCTCTTTCATGTTCAGCGGGGCTGGCTGTTAGTCCATTCCCAGAACATGCCTCTCATACTCTGAGACTTTGATCTTGCTGTTCTCTCAGCCTGGAAGTCCATTTCCCACATTGTTCTCCCATAAGAATCCTTTTTATCCTTCAAGGAC
Source organism: Lepilemur ruficaudatus (assembly GCA_963574885.1). Lineage (NCBI taxonomy): Eukaryota > Metazoa > Chordata > Mammalia > Primates > Lepilemuridae > Lepilemur > Lepilemur ruficaudatus. The sequence continues at coordinate 8,840 of CAUYRT010065270.1, read as the reverse complement.
CAGATCAAGGTCATCTCTCCTGAGAAAACTTTCCTTACTGTTAATCAGAATTAATCACACATTCCTATGTTCCCACCTCTATTCTAGTAGAATTTGTTGACTTAAAAATTATTTTAAGATATAGTGTCAAGTAGGAATGAATTTTCATTTTTTTCCTGTAAAGAGAACTAATTGTTCCACTGTTTTAAAATAGGACCTCTTTTACCCACTGATTTGCTGTGTAACTGTGTCGTATCTCAGGATTCTGAGCCTCCGCTTTGTTTTATTTGTTCTATTCCAGCAAAAGTGCTGTACTATCTGAATTATTAAAGCCTAATAATACATCTTGTTTCCCAGTAGAGCAATTTCTTTTATATTTCTCCTTCTTTAGAAATGTCTTACCTATTTGTGTCCTTTTTCTTTTCTGTATAAATTTAGAATCAGCTTGTTAAATTCCACAAAAATCTTTTTTGAGATTTTGATTGGAATTGTATTGAATCTGCAGATTAATTTCTGATGTTGAGACTTTAAACCATTAACATGGTGTATTTTTCTATTTTTTAAAGTCTTTTTATTTCTTTCAACTAATTTTTATAATTTTCTTCAGAAAGGTATTGTGAATCTTGTGATGTATTCCTAGATACCCCTATATTTTATGTTGCTATTAATATTACATGGTATCTCTTTTTTAGTTGCACATATTTATGGAATACATGTGATATTTTGATACAAGCATACAATGTATAATGATCAGATTAGGTACTGAGATATCCATCACCTCAAGTATTTATCATTTCTTTGTGTTACGAACATTTCAATTTCACCTTTTAATTATTTTGAAATATGCAATAAATTGTTGTTAACTACAGGTGCCCTACTGTGCTACCAAATACTAAATTGTATTTCTTCTCTCTGATTGTGTATTTGTACCCATTTACCAACCCCCTTTTATCCCAGCCTCCCCACTATCCGTCCAAGCCCCTGCCACCACCATTCTACTCTATCTCCCTAAGTTCAATTTTTTAAAAATTTCCTCATATGAGTGAGAACGTACAATATTTGTCTTTCTGTGCCTGGCTTATTTCACTTAACATAATGTCCTCCAGTTCCATCCACGTCAGTGCAAATGGCAGAATTTCATTCTTTTTTATGACTGAATAGTATTCTATTGTGTATGTGTACCATGTTTTCTTAATTCATTCACCTGTTGATGGACATTTAGGCTGATTCCATATCTAGGCTATTGTGAGATATCTCTTTAAATTGCATTTTTTTGTTTGTATCTAGTGTGTAGACATCAAATTGTATATATTTATTTGACGTCTTATAATATTTTTCTCTTAGGACATAAAATAATCTAGCACAGAACACTGGGGAAAATGCTGCAATAAAAAAATAAAAATCTTTCATAAAGTTACTACCTAAAGATAAACTTATTAAATCTTTCATGCAGAGCCTTCTAGTGTCTTTGTATATGTGCTCCATAAATATATATAAAGTATTTTAATAAGAATATGAATCTCAAAATCTAGTACTATGTCTGTAGATTTTTATTTTTGAATTTTCTATACAGGTAATGATAAACACTTTGGGGAAAGGCAATTCTTCCTTTTCCAATCTTTTTTTCCCCTTGTTTTATTGTATCTGCTAAGACCTCCAGTACTGTGTGTACTAGAAGTAATGATAGCTAATATTCTTGTCATTTTTATTCCTGACATTTAAGTAAAAGCTTTTAATATTTCATCATTGAATATGATGTATGCTGTAGATATTTGTAGATAATCCTTCAGGAAAAGGAAATATTTTCTTTCATTCTTACTTTGCTGACAATTTTTACCGTGAATGGCATTGGCATTGAATTTTATCATATGCGTTACCTGCATCTACTGAAATAATTATATGTATGGGGTATGTGTATACATTTGTTTTCTCCTTGAATTCCTTAATGTGGTAAATTATATTAATAGATTTCAGGATATTGACTCAGTCTTGAATTCTTGGATTAAACTTAATTTGGTCATGGCCAGGCACCACTGTGGCTCATGCCTGAAATCTGGCATTTTGGGAGGCTGGGGCAGGAGGATCACTTGAGGTCAGGAGTTTGAGGCCAGCCTGAGCAACATAGTGAGACCTTGTCTCTACAATAAAATTAAAAAATTAGCCAGGCATGGTGGAACATGTCTATAGTTCTAGCTACTCAGGTGGCTGAGGCAGGAGGATCCCTTGAGCCTAGGAGTTGGAGGTTACAGTGAGCTGTGATGATGCCACTGCACTCTAGCCTGGGCCATAGAGCAAGACATGGTCTCAAAATAAATAAATAAATAACAAATTAATTTGGCCACGATTTTTTTGGCCATTGCTAGTATTATATCTTTTAGAATTTTTGCATCCATAATCATGAATGAGATTTGCGTGGGATTTTTCATTTATGTGCTGTCCAGTCTGGCTTTGGTTATGGTATACTACTTATATGAATTGTATGAGCCGGGCGCGGTGGCTCATGCCTGTAATCCTAGCACTCTGGGAGGCCGAGGTGGGCGGATCGCTCAAGGTCAGGAGTTTGAAACCAGCCTGAGCAAGAGCGAGACCCTGTCTCTACTATAAATAGAAAGAAATTAATTGGCCAACTAAATGTATATAGAAAAAATTAGCCAGGCATGGTGGCTCATGCCTGTAGTCCCAGCTACTCGGGAGGCTGAGGCAGAAGGATTGCTTGAGCCCAGGAGTTTGAGGTTGCTGTGAGCTAGGCTGAGGCCACAGCACTCTAGCCTGGGCAACAGAGTGATCTCAAAAAAAAAAAAAAAAAAGAGTTGTATGAGTATTTGTTCTTTTCGGTTCTCTGAGAGTTTATGTAAGATGGTAATTATCAATTCTTTCAATGTTTGGTCAAACTAGCCTATGAAGCCATTGTGGGCGTATGTATTCTATATGGGAAAAATATAAAATACTGATTTAGTTCTTTAACAGTTATTGAACCATTTAGATTTTCTTTTTCTTCTAGAGTCATTTTTGGTCATTGACTTTTTTCTAGGAATACTGGTAACACCTAACTTTCTTACATTTGTTGACATAAAGCTGTTAATGTATTCTCTTTTATCATCTCTGCTCCATCCTTTTCGTTCCTTTTCATTCTGAATATAGTTAATTATTTGCCTTAACTTTTTCTTGATTAATCTTAAAAGTAGTTTTTTACTTCTTTTTGAAGAATTAACTTTTTTTTTTTTTTGAGAAAGAGTCTCACTCTCTTGCCCGGGCTAGAGTGCTGTGGCGTTAACCTAGCTCACAGCAACCTCAAACTCCTGGGCTCAAGTGATCCTTCTGCCTCAGCCTCCCGAGTAGCTGGGACTACAGACATGCGCCACCATGCCCGGCTAATTTTTTCTATATGTTTTCAGTTGGCCAATTAATTTCTTTCTGTTATTAGTAGAGATGGAGTCTCGCTCTTGCTCAGGCTGGTTTCTAACTCCTGACCTTGAGCAATCCACCCGCCTCGGCCTCCCAGACTGCTAGGATTACAGGCGTGAGCCACCGAGCCTGGCCTGAAGAATTAACTTTTAAACTATGTTAGTCTTACCCATTCCATCTTTTTTTCTGCTTAATTAATTTTGTTCTTATCTTGCCTTAATTCGTATTTTCCTCCCTCCGCCCCCCAAAAAATCTTTAGTTAGGCGCAGAGTTTATTAATTTTAAATCTATCTTTTCTAAAATAATCACTTAAGACTATGCCTTTTTTCTCTAAGTCCTTGTTTACTGCATTTGAAGATTTTAAGTTGAATTTCTGTTCTTCAGTACTAAGGTTTTTGGTTTTGTTTTGTTTTTTTTTTTTTGGCTGCCAACATGATTTCTCTTTTACCCAAAATTTATTTAGAAATATATTTTTAAATTTCTACATGAATTTTTAAAAAATTTTTGGTTGTTTTCTAACTAATCTCAGTTATAATCGAAGATTGTTTGTAATATTCTTTGACATTGGTTGAGAGTTTTCTATGGCCTAGTACATAATCAGTTGTTATAAATGTTCTATTTATGATTAAATTGGTTATTCTATATCTAGCTATTGGTACAGATTTTTATAAAAAGTTGTTAGGTTAAACTAATTAATTTATTCAGGTATTTTATATACTCACTGATTTTTTTATTAACATAACTTAATGATTGCTCATTCTGATGGTAAGATTTGTCTATTTTCTCATGTGGTTTTTAGTTTTTCTTTTACATGTTTTCAAGTTAATTTATTAAGTGTGTCCAAGTTTAAAACTTTTCAGTCTTCCTGGGAATTCACCCTTATATAATACGTGGCAGTATTTAGTAATGCCTTAACATCTATTTCATGCAGTATCACTGAAACCATGCTGCTTTTCTTTTTGTATTTGCCTGGTATTGTGGCTTGGAATATTTTGAACAGTACACATAACATGAATTTAGCTCTCCAATCTTTGTTCTGGACTTGTATGGGATTCCCAGGGAACACATTTTTCTCTTTTTCTCTTCCATCTCAAGCTAAGTACAAGGCTAGGAAATACCTTCTGTGATTAGAATTTTGGTTTGTTTGTTTGATTTTTTGTTTTTATCTCCGTCCATTGCAGGTTCCCCCCAGGGGAAACGTGCAATAAATGAAGAAATTAGTTAGAAGAAATTAATTAGGCAATAAGCACATGGGAAAACTTTAATTACAGACATATACATGGAGGCCAATCAAGACACTGACTCCTTGAGGATTTGGGGGGAGGGTTGTTGAGAAGGATAAGGAAAAGTAACAGTAGGTTGTTTACCAAATTATAGGATTGTTTAACCTCATTGGCCACTGTCTTTGCGTTAAGATCTTAATCACGAATATATTCAGATGAGCAGTAGCACATACTGTGTGATCAGGATTCTGTGGCAACTGTTAATAAACGCAGATAATATGTAGCTTCCTGAGGACTGTGGTTATTGTTTGCAGCAGTGCTAGTTAGGTACAGATTGCAGGCAATTACTTGCAGAGTTCTTTCTCAACCTTTCAGAGGTACAGGCTTTATTTTCACAGATGGGGGTTTGGAAGAGTGGTATTTTTAGTTCAACTTCTCACCTTGCTTGGTGTCAAGGGGGCACTTGGGACTCATTAAAGCCTTAACTCTTTGTAGATAAAAATGAGTAGATACTATATGATTATGTTTATATAAAAGTCTAGAAAATACAATCTGTAGCGACAGAAAGCACATTAGTGGTTCCCTGGGAATGAGGTGCCAGGGGGAAAGGTGGGAAGAGGGATTAAAAAGAGGCATGAAGAAACTTTTTGGGGTGATGGTTATGTTCATTTTGTTGATTGTAGTGATAAATTTAAATTGTACACTTTAAAATGTGTGCAGTTTTTTACATGTCAATCATACCTCAATATATTGCAATAAAGCATTTAAAGACAAAAATTCCCTGCTCTTCTGGAGCTTGCATTCTAGTGGGGCAAGGCAAACAAGATAGAATTCGGCAACTACTACTTTAAAACAATTTGGGACCAGATGTGGAGACCCACAAAATGTGACGTCTGGAAGGGACTGGAATTGAAGCTTCATGAGAGCAGGTACCTCTTCTGGTTCATTTTTACTCTGTTCCCATTGCCCAGAATGCTGTCTGGCATCATACATATTTGTTGAATGCATAAAGAATCCTAAAAACTAGACGAAATCTCTGGCTTTAGGTCACCAAGGATTGCCAGATGCCCTCTAGGCAAATGCCACCTTGCAGTGCTCCACTAAGCAACTTGATTTGGGATTTATGGTTGTTTCTGGCTTCAGTCATATGTCATAAAAACACTTTTCAAAATTTAGTCTGGCATTTTTTATGTGGTTAAGAAGGGTTTCTCAGAATATTTAATCTACCCTGTTGCTGGAATTCTGTCGATTCATATGTTGATTCAAACATCTGAACGTTCATCAAATGTTTATTGGAAACCATAGTGAGCCAGTTACTGTACAACAGTCTGGGGGTAAAACATGAAAAAAAAATAGACAAGGTATTGGTCTGCAGGGACAATAAACACCACATAGATTAATAAACTGGTTACTAATCCAGCTACTTTGGGAATAATACAATGTAATCAATTCAGGAAAATTCCACATAAGATCCCAGGAAAGGAAAAGGTAGATGTATGATTCTCATCAACTTTGGCCTGTTCCGTTGAGCGAAATTGAATTTCAATACATAGCAAGGATATTTGCATTCAGTAAAAATCCAGTAGAAGCCCAGTAATACCAAAAGTGAATGAATATCTGTTTAGCTGAGTTCTTTGTCACAGAGAAAAACATTAAGTTAACATTGCAATGGAAGAAATCAGAATCTACAGCTCCGCTAGAGGATGGTGTTTTAGTGGTTGCAGAATGCTCTTTATTGTATTCCTTTTCTCTGAAATTACATCAAGATGCATCGTACTACATTCTGGAATGACAAAGCTCCTTTACCCTAAGAGGCACACAGATGAGGGCAGCATGTTGTGAAATAAATAGAAGTGTAGTTAGTATGATAATAGAAATGTGCCCAGGGTGCTGTGGAAGCACACCCTTTCCAAAGTCAGGAGGGCAAATGATGACTAATCTCTCTCTATAAAAATAATTATCATTAAAAGTATTAATAATGTTTTCATGCATTACTTTCTACTTGTTGCAAAAGCAATACATGTTCTCTAGAATTACCAAAAAAGGGAGACAGAAATCACCTGAAACTCATTCCTAACAGAGGTCTATTCTTGCCTTGAGATCATTCACTTTAAAAAAAGAGACAGAAAAAGAGTGACTAAAAAACTAACTTAAAAAAAAGAACAATCAATTCGTGGGTCTTAAGTCTCTCTCTAGATCTCTTCTGTTTTTCCTCAGTTCAATATTTTCTGACCAGTTTTTCGTTAATGTAGAATGTTAGCAGATAGGCAATCAGGAATCATAGAAATGCTAATATTAACTATTGTCTCATAACAACTCTGGTGTTTTCTTTTTAAATTTTTCTTCAGTGTTACTTCATGTATTCTTTTTCATCAAGGGGCTGTGGACACTATTTGTAACTGGGAGAGTCGTTACTAGAGAAGTAGTCCTCTGTTAGTTGCCTTCATTTTCTTTTCCAGTACTACCCAATGCAAATGTCTTCTACAAAACAGTAGGACTCTAAAAATGTAGGTATATTAAACTTATAAAAATATATCTCTTGCAAGTATGCGCCTCAAGTGCATTTTATTGTATGTAAGTTATACCTCGATAAAATTTATCTTAAGACATATATCTATTCCAAGTGAAAACTCTGGACATGCCAGACTCTGGGACTAAGGATAACCTCCTGAAGGCATTTTGCAAAGATCAAAATGATCTCCTGTGAAGCTCCTGCTGGGACTGAGGTTATGGTATGCATGCTCTCTGATTATTCTTAGCAGCGGCAGACAATACAGCATTCCATCGGTACTGCTCCACATCATCCTGGGTATTAGAATTGACTGACAATATTCAGGTTAATGTGTAAATATTCGTGATATTCATATATATATTCAAACATATATGTTTGTCTACATGCATAGCATGCAGTCATGTGGTTATCATACAACACTGGTAAAAATGTTTTTAAATAGTTTTAAATATTCTTGTTTTAAACTCCATACCATTAAATTCAAGGATATCAGGGAGAAGCATAGCTGTTTCTAAATTAAAATTATCAAAACACTTTGATTATGTAAATCTGGATTCTTATATAAAAATGATTCTGAGTTAGTGGTTTCTGTGAAAAGGGAATTTTTTAATTAAAAAGCTGGCACATTTAAAGTTTAGTTTCACTATTTTCTGGAAACTCTGGCACTATTACTTTAAATAATGCTTATTAGTCTCTATACACCAATCAGAAAGAAGTTCTTAATTTTAAGAGACTTGCATCTAAATTATTAATATGCTCTGAAAATAGGAAATATTTCATATTCAAAATGAGACTATGAACTATAGATACACAGAGTGTTCAACTCCTGGCCTATGACCAGCCATGTGTCAAATGTACACACAGAAATGCAAACACGCCCTGGGTTCTATGTCAGAGAGCTGTTCTTTCCTATGGACTCAAGACACGTCCTCGTGTAAAAACGAACGGGCAAACAAAAAGACTAGCAAACACATTCTCTTTTATCTCTCAACCAATAGAGAATGGATCTTTATAAAACCGCTATAGAATAGAGAGTCTCATCTCAACAAATATCGCTACATGATCAAACCATAAAATGAAACTTCATTTGTTGCTGGGGCTAATGAGGAATAATTTGTAGCCCCAAGTATATATCAGAACCAAACTTGGCCTAAGCCAGGGGTAGGGAACCTTTTCATGTTGGAAGGCCACATTAATTTAGCTGTAATCAGATATGGCCATATTCAGGAAACTTCAGTTAGATATACTTAAAAATGTACATTATTTTGTAAAAATCTAACTATGTACCTAATAATTTCAAAAAATGAAAACTTTTTATTAATTTTAAAGTTAACCTTTTAATGATTTTGTTGTATCTGCTTTTTGTTGGAAGGCATTTAAATATTTGGTTGCAGCTTGGAGGTCTACAGTTTCAGTTGATCCTCTAGATGGGTATCAGTCATTTCTGACCTCAAGGGCATCTTGATTTGGGTTAGGTAGGAGAATGTAGATTCCCAGCATTAAGTGGTTGAAAAGCAAGAAAGCATTTTTAAGGTATGTTGCCGAAGGCATGGATATTCTATTGCATTTTCCCCCATATTTCAACTGGAACTTTCTTAGCAACAAACAATGACTTTAAAATGTCCTCTGAGAGCTCAATTCCATCTGTAGTTCTTTAGGTGCCTTGGTGATATCAACTAGGTGAGGCTGAATTGCTAATTTTAGTGTGATGTCATGATTCT
>CAUYRT010065266.1:0-27068 GCA_963574885.1 Lepilemur ruficaudatus | reverse complement strand
GTTTTGATTTGCATTTCCCTGATGATTAGAGATGTTGAGCATTTTTTCATAAGTCTGTTGGCCATTATTCTGTCTTCTTTTGAAAAGTTTCTGTTCATGTCCTTTGCCCACTTTTTGATAGGGTTGTTTGATTTTTTTCTTGCTGACTTTCCTAAGTTCTAAATAGATTCTAGTTATCAGCCCCTTATCAGATGTGTAGCATGTGAAAATTTTCTCCCATTCTGTAGGTTGTCTGTTTGCTCTCGTGACAGTTTCTTTGGCTATGTAGAAGCTTTTTAGTTTAATCAGGTCCCATTTATTTATAGAAAAATATAATCTATTCAAAGGCAAAAAATAAACCAACTGTTCAAGAGAAAGGCCAGATAGTAGATCTACTAGATAAAGACTTTAAAGCAACGATCTTAAAGATGCTCAAAGGACTGAAGGAAGATGCAGATGAAGTCAAGAAAACCACATATGAATAAAATGGAAATATCAGTACAGATAGAAAACCTAAGAAGAAACCACAAAGAAATTCTGGAGTTGAAAAGTATAACAACTGAAATGAAAAATTCACTAGAGGGATTCAGAAGCAGATCTGAGCAGGCAGAAGAAAGAGTCACTGAAGAAGATCAACTGAAGTGAAGATAGGACAGTTGATATTAATGAGTTTGAGGCAAAGAAGGAAAAAAAGAAAAGTGAATAGAGTCTAAGGGACATGTGGGACATCATCATGTGAACCAATATAGGCACTGAGGGAGTCGAGAACGAGAGAAGAGAGAGAGAGAGGGGCAGAGAGCTTATTTGAAGAAATAATTGCTGAAAATTTCCCAAGTTTGATGAAAGACACGAACATAAACACCCAAGATGCTCAGTGAACCCTCAGTAGGATGAATACAAAGAGACCCACTCTGAGACATGTTATAATCAAACTAAAAATCCAGAGACAGAATCTTGAAAGCAGCAAGAGAGAAGCGACTTATCACCTACAAGGGAGCCTTAACAAGATCATCAGCAGATTTCTCACCAGAAACTTTGGCGGCCAGAAGACAGGGTGCTGATATATTGAAAGTGCCAAAAGAAAACAACAGCAGGTTCTCAGGAGATGCTGGTTGGGGGATCTGTTTTAGAGTTAGAGGAGGTAAAGAGGGTGAAGCCAGCAGCACATAGTAGATGCTCAGTAAGTAACTGCTGAATTGGTCACTGTCTCTATACAGCGTCACTGAGTTAAGCTACACAAGGTGGGGCCCTAATGACAGCCGCTGAAATACAAGCCCCACGGGAGCCTGACGCACGGCGGGTGCACGAGAAACAGCCACAGAGTTGGGAGTGCCGGGCGCGTGGCGCTGGCTGGGTGGCAGGTGGGTCTGCCCTGCAGAAGGGCCGCTGGACGGAGGGTTCGCGCTGGCCTCCTGGAGCCCTTGAGTGCGTGAGACCTGCAAAGGCAGGACGTGGTGTGCGTGGATGACACAGCCCATCACCCTCTGGCCACCTTCCCAGAGCGTGGTTCCCTGTGGGGGACACGTTGGCTCTCGGAAAACCAATTTGTGTCAGGGCAGTGTCAGCGTGTGGGTGGTGCCTTCCTTGTGGGCTCCAATGTGGCACCTCACAGCATGCTGACCCTTATTCGCACAATGATTTATTCAGTCACCTGCCTGACTTGGTTAGAAAATCCGCTGTTCGGTCTCTGAGCAGCATCTCACCTGCACAGAGCCACTGTCAGCACCCCTGAGAGCGCAGGCCTAGCGGGCTTTTGCCAGGACCCGCAGAGATGCTGAAAACGCGTCCCTGTCTTCTGAAGATGGGGGAGCTGTTTTGGCAAAGCTTTGAGTGAAAATTTTTAAATTTTACATATTTTAAAAATCATTGCATTCTCAGACTTTGGCTACTGTTTTTCACAAATTGTGATGTTAGAGCTACGATGTTTCTTTTCTTTCTTTTCTTTTTTTTGTTTGTTGAAAAGTTATTTTTTTCTTGGCTTACAAACAAGAATTGTAAAACTTCAATTCTTCCCATGGCTTTTTTTTCAGAAGAAAAGCATTAGCAAAAGCAGGTACCTTGTTAGGAACAGATTATGTATAAAAGGAATGAACAAAGCTTCGAGATAAAAAGCCCTTCACGTCATTGAGATGCTTAAGTGAGCCTCTGGGATAAGGGCCTCTTAGGTCATTTCAAACTGGGGCCCATTCTTGGGACCCTGGTGGGTTAAGAAATAAAACAACACCCGTTGTCCCGGCCCATTGTGGCTACACTTGCACTAACTCAGGTTAATTGAGAGTTGTGCTCCGATGCATTTGGAAACTTTGTGCAGGGCATAATTTGAGTGTGGCGCTGTAGCTTTTTAATGTGCAAACTAGATAAAAGTTGCAGGTGGTAGCTTTCCTCTCCCAGATAATGAGAGAGAGAGAGAGCTTGCATGCTCAGAAAGAAAAGAGTTCTTAGAAGCCCTAAAGTTCAACAGGTATAAAAGTCAACATAAATTCCTCAAAATGTTTAACACACAATTTTCATTTTACCCAGTGATTCCACGCTAGGTTTATACCCGTAGAAATGAAAACACACATCCACAAACCACTTACGATGAAAGTTCCAGGCAGTGTCATTCGTATTAATAACAGCCCGAGGTGGAAACTGCCTCGATGTCCATCCTGGTGAAGGAAAAGTCGACTTTGGCGTTTTCCACATTCCACGCAGTGGGTTTGGCCATAAGAAGGGATGAAAGTATTATGTTGGGGAAATAAATCCCCAAAGACCACAAAAGACACATGTCGTGAGATTCCGTTGTCTAGAATGTGCAGAGTAGCAAGTGTCTAGAGACAGAAGGCAGACTCAGTGTTTCCCAGGGAGCAGGGTGGGGAACGAATGTTAAGGATAATAGGTATGAGGTTTCTTTTTAAGTGAGAAGAACATTATTAACAAAATTAGGATATGGCAATGGTTGCATAACTCTGAGAAACTAAGGAGCGCTGCGTGGTGCATGTGAGGCTGAACCTACGGAGTGTGAACTATCTCAGCGCAGCTGCTAAAAACAAGAGAAGTCAGAGCACGTTTCCTTGACATTCAGGCTGTGGACACACAGGCTGTTAGAAGAGAGTCGCCCTCAGCCGTCCCCACAGCCTGGAGGGACCCCATCTTGTTGATAAATTGAGGACTATCGTGCTCCCCATGTTGACAGCCTTTTCGATGGGTTTCTGGTGAAAAAGAGAGCGACCCCTTGACACTCCCAGCGAGACAGCCCAGCCCCGACCAGCTCAGCCGCCTGCAGCGGGGCAGACTGAGGGTCCCTCCCCTCACCAGCCGGGCGGAGCCCTCGACTCAGAACTTTGGTGCTTGGGACAAACAGACTGCAGCTTTTTTGCAGGGGGAAGAGAGGAGTGAGGGTAGATTTGGTTTAGTTGACGAAGTGAGGTGCACCAGCTGGTCCTGCTGGGGACGGGGGGCCTGGCACAAAGCCAGGAGAAATGCATCATGTGGCTGCGTCACCAGGAGGGCCTGGGGCTCCCTGTCCTCCTCCTGCTGGGGGGCAGGAGGGACCCTGGGGTGCTCCATGCCGAGACAGCTCACAGCACGGGTGCTGCACAAACAGCTTGCCTGGGACTCGGCTTCCGTCATCCTTGGGAGTCAACTGGAGGGAGGCTCTGGGGATGGCTTTGCAGCCAGCAGCGAGACGCGGGTGCCAACGGCGGCTTACACGGCCTTAGACCCGGCGCACGGACAGCAAGGATGGTCCTGCTGCTGCACTAATGGTGCCCACAGTGTCCTGAGGGGACACCCTGCACCCCAAGGCCGGGGCCCTCTTTCGGGGTGGGCTGGGGTGTGGAAGAGAGGCTGGGAGGGTCTTTCCGCCTCAGTTGCGCACTGAGACGGGCTCTGCAGAGCCCCGGGGCTGTGCTGCCCTGGCCACGCTGGGCTGTGTGCTGGGCCGTGGCCGTGAGCCGCGGAGACCCAGAGCCCGAGTTTCCGCGTGGAAGAAGCGGCTCCCAGGCCGCCCTGGTGCTCGCGCTGTCCTTTGTGATGCTGGCTCCGTGCTTGCGACTCGCTGGCCATAGGAGGGGGTGGAGCGGAGAGGGGAGGAGGCTGTGGTTGGAGGCTCCGAAAAGCCTGGCTCGGGTTTTCTGCAAACGTCCACCGTTCAGCAGACGCTGGGAAGAGGCTGATTTCCGAACCTCTGTAGCTTCCTTCGTTTCCCGATGGCCCCGTGGCTCCCACACCATTTGCTGGCTGCACGAGTTTTGGGGTTTGGGGCCCTTGCTGCCGAGGGGGGCTGTGACTGGCTCCAGGTACGCGGCAGGTCGGTGGGTGAGCACGGGGGGCTGCCGCGGAGGGCGCGGGCAGTGATCGCATCCACCAGCGCCCGGGGCGCGGCGGGGCCGTGTGAGTGGGACTGGCGCGTCTTCCCATCAGTTTTGACCACAGTGCACCACACACTCCAGAGAAGGCCGAGCCCTCTGGGAAACTGGATTGAAAGTGACTTCAAAGAACCATCACAGGAATGATCCGAAGGAAAAAGCTCATAGGCTGGAAGGGAGCCACGTGCTTGGCAGAATCTGTTCAAAATTCCAGGGGGTGGCCCTGCATTTTACACGGCAGGCAAACGTCTGCCCTGCGGGACAGATGTGGTCCCACCTGTGCCCTCTGCCCCCCACCCCCTGCCCCCCACCGGCATTGCCTGGGGGGCCCTCAGTTCCGGTCACACTCCGCTCCCCGCCTGCCTCCCACCTTCCTCAGAAACAAACAACTCAGGCCGACCCAGAGTTTAACGTGTGGAAGAGGAGCCGGCCGTGACCAGTAATAAAACGTCTAGACAGCAATTAGCATTCACTCCCCCTAAGAATGCCACTGCGTCATCAGAAAATCTTTAGTGCTTTACGAGGAGACAATCTAGGTATGTTTCGTCATTAATCAACTTCTGGGTCTGCTCAGGCTGCGGTGGCGACCAGACCCGCCCGCCCACCCGCTCCCTGGGCCTCTGCATGTCCTGGGTCCCCTCCCGTCCCGCAGCCCGGCCAGGTGTGGGAGCCGGTGCTCAAGGAAGGCGAGTTTCACTTCCCCTGTTTCCTGCGTATTCCCCGGCGCTTGTGCGCCGGGCGCTGGGAGCAAAGGCCGGGCCCACCCGGCAGGTCTGTGTGACCCCCCAGCCACCTGCTCCTGCCACGGCTGGGCCCTCCCGGTCATGTCCCCGAGACTCTGGAACTCCCTGTTTCCTTTCCGGTCCAATCTCTCCTGATCCTGCACAGAAACTGCCTCAGTTTCTCTTTCTCCAGATCCACTTCTCACCCACCCTCCCCTGCCTGGCCCGGCCGAGGACAGAGGACCGAGGAGAGGCCTTTGCTGCTGCGGTGGGGCCGGGCCCGGCCTGCCATGGAGGGCAGGAGGACGCTCTGTCTTCAGCCCCTGGACCCTGGTGACCCGGAGTGCTGAGGGCTTTGCTCAAACCAGAGGTGCGAGGGAGGAGGACAAGGCCCAGACGGGGCACCTTCAGGAACGTAAACTCAGCAGCGGTCCTCGTCCTGCTCTGCGGTGCGGGGCCACGCCTGCCTGGTGGGAAAAAAGCGTGAAAAGGTAGAAAAGCGCAGAGGAGGCAGTGAGCACCCAGGGTACCAGCACCTCCCGGAGGCCTTTCACACGCCTGGCTTGTGATCTTCGTGCCTTCCTGACATGCACACAGGCCCCCGCTGAGCCGTTTTTGTGCACCGTGGCCATCTCCCTGGCGCTCACGTTCTCTGCCACGGGTTTCCATGGCCACGTGGGGGGGACGGCGCTCCACACACAGAAGTGGCTTCGCTCGCCTTTGGGGCGCTCCCTGAGGCTGTTCTGTGAAGCCGGCGGAACCCCCAGCGCGGCTGTGGCGGAGGAGGCGCTCACACAGCGGCGTGGGCTGCGGGGACCGTGGCGCGGCTGGTCGGCGCGGCTGCTCGGCCCGGAAGGCCCTTCCCTGGACGGCTGGGCAGCCTCAGATCTGTCCCAGCAGCCGCTGCAGCGTGTCACTGAGGCTGGGATCGGTGTGCCCATTTCGCAGGTGGACAAACTGACTGGCACATTCACACAGATAGAAACCGGTGTTCCCTGCCTTGCACTCCGCAGGCAGGTGCAGTGAGCACATCGCAATCTATGCACCGAGTTGTTCGAAATGTATCTCATGCATACTAAACTGTGTGAAAACAGCGTGTGATTTTGAAAGCTGAAACAGTGAATTATTTAGAATAGGATGTCGTACGTAAATGCAAATTCAGTTGCAACTTGGGTAGGTGATTCATCTTTCGAGTATCTGGCACCAGCCTCGGTCCAGCCCCGTAACTGGGCTTGGGCAGGCGCCGGGCTCCCCGCTCTGGCTGCAATGAGCATGTTCTCGGGTCGTGCAGATGGCTAACGCCCTGAAGGTGGGGGCAGGCGTCGGGCGTCTGGCTTCACGCTCGCTGCCGCCTTCTAGGATCTTCCATGCGCGTGGGAATTTTATTGGTCTTTTCTTCCTAACTGGGTGGCGTCTCCTGACATTTCACCGTAGGGCAGCGTTCGCAGGGATCGCTCGTGGCTATGGAAGTGTGAAATGCCACAGGTCTGTGCAGAGGAGCCCGTGAAAGGAGCCTTTGAGGAAAAGGCGAGAAGAACGTCAGGTGAGGAAGGGAAGGAGACTCAGTGCGAGGTCTGGGTGTGGCTCTGGGCTGTGGTCGTCGGGGACCCAGTGACCACACGGTGGAGACACTGTCGCCGTGGAACGAGTTGGTGACCTCGGTGTGAGCGGTACCAGTGCGTTTGCCAGCACCCTGGTGGGGCTGCGGCGGGTCGCGGCCACCCGGGTGGCTCCGGCCGGCGTTTCCGCGTTCTCCTCTCAACCTCAGACCTGCGTCCTGCCGCCAAGGCCGTCGTGAAGCTTTCTGAGAAATTTACATGATTGTCCATCATTCCACTCTCTCCCTTTCGGTGTTTGCCCCCGCGAGGGTCCGCCGTATATCCGTCAGCTGCCCCTGGTGGGGAGCAGGGGCTGTCTGAGACGTCCTGGGTGCGTAAATAAGCTCCACAGCGCCAAGGCGCAGACAGCGCGGAGCCTGCCACGGCTGCCGCTGGCAGCGAAGTTATAATTACAGCGGAGTGGTGCGAGGGGGACCCTTCCACCCGTAGATCTAATTGTCACCCGCTGCCGAGGGCAGGGCGCGGGAGACCAAGGGGTGGGGCGGGCACCGGTCAGGAGCCCCAGGCCCCTGCGGCCGCTCGCTGAGATGCCAGCCCCGGACCTGACGGTACCTGCAGATGGGGCTGTTTCCAGACCGGAGAACTGGGGAGCCTTTGTCCCCGGAACATCTCACACAAAAATGGACGTCAGAGCCAAGTGGGAACCAATTTTTTCTTTTTTTTTAAAGAAAGTAAGCGATAGTGTGATCTCTGAAAGAATGTGATGTTTTCAGAGGTGTCATCTGTCCCTTAACTTGGCGGCTCCGGCCAGACGCAGACTCACGTGGTGAGTGGGGACGAGTGTCCGCCCCCCGCCCCTGATGCCACACAGTTTTCCTGACTTGTCTTGGAGGCTGCTGTTCAGAGGTGTGCAGGGTCCTTCGTAGGCTGGTTTGTGGCCAGGTGGACACGGAAGGGAGGAGCCCAGGTGACTGCTGCTCCCCCGTGGCGGGAGCTCACCGCTGCCTAACGTAGGCTCTGGCGATGAGAAGCGCGGGGACAGGGTCACAGGTAAGAGACAGTCACAACCCTAAAGCTGATGATCGTCTTACAGCCACAAATGGGCTTTGGGTTCCATGTTTCTTGCACTTTTATTCTTGCTTACAACAGTTTTATTAATGAGAAATGCCTTCTGGAGGTAGCCTGGGGTTCATCTTGGCTCAGGGGAGTGTGTTTGGTGCCTGTGCACGTGCCCAGCTCCTCATCTGACTTTAGGGAGGTGACGGGTTCAGGTGCGGTTTGCACGGGCAGCGAGGTTTTCCCTTCGTGTGTAAAAAGGCGGCAGACCCAGCACGCACCCCCTGCAGAAGCCCGGTTTCAACGGAGCCCCGAGAGCTCTGCGAACATGCTACTTATGTCCGGAGGAGCATCAAGGGCTGAAAGCTGCTTTCCTAAACCTGAGATGGGCTTTCAGCAGGCTGTCGATCAGCCTCTGACAGGGCAGCTGGAGAGAAGTCCTGGGAGCTTCCTGTGACCTCACAGGCGCTTTCGGATGGGAGCCCCCTCCGAGGGCACTGTCCCGTAGAATCGAGAACACCCTGAGTTCCTGCGCAGCGAAAACATGGGACTGAACTGCTGAGACCCACGTGTGGCCGCCGATGACACCAGAGCCCCACACCCTGTCACGCTGCCCCGTTGAACGTGGGCTCCGCCGACGGGCTTCTAAGCGAGCGTGGCACAGACAGGGCTCTCCAGGCTGGGTGGCAGCCACGTGGACGGGCCACGGAGCGCTGGAGAGTCAGGTCTGTTTCTCACGGCGGGAAGCCTCGGCCAGCATCCTTCCCCTCAGGTATAAAGGCTGCTTGTGACCTTGGTTTGCCTCTGAGCGTTGCTTTGCCAGCTTAGCGCACGCGCTTCAGGTCTGGGGCCCGCTGGCTCTAAATTCTACAATTCCACTGTGATTTCCCAGAGTTCCTGCTGAGCTCAGCAGGTTCTTGCTGTGAGCAAATTTTATGTGGACTTCGCGGGGTGCAGGGAAGCTCTTCCACCGTTAATTTCACCACCATCCAAGAACAAACGTGAGGGCCCCGCTCCCAGGGACTTGCAGACAGCTGCACCTGCGTGGTTTGCCATGAGTCAGACTTAACACCCCGGCCCGTCCCTTCCCAGGCTGCAGGGAGGGGTCTCTGTGGAGGGAGCCCCGGGTCTGCAACGGGAGCGAGGACCTAGAGCACAACAGGTTTCCTGCTCCTAGAAATTAAGAAATCCCACAGAGATCCCACCAGGTTGGGTCTCGTACCTGCTTGTCCTGAGTTACCTAGTCATAGGTGACTATTATGGGCTTACTGAAAAAAGCCACAAAAGGGAAGGAAGAAGGTTACAGATGCCTTTTTGGAAAAAGCACCACTGCCACGTTTCGACCACGGAGGCCTGCGTCCCACCTGGGATGTGCTTTTGCAGGCCTGGCGCAGACGGAAACACGCTGACGCATTGAAATGTAAAACAAACGGACAACCAGCCAAGAAAGCCCCAGTTGCACATCTTAGGTTTTGACAACTGTAACTGCCGCTGGGACTCATCAATGCAGCGTTCAAGAATGAGCTGTGTCCTTTTCCCTGTGCAGAGCCCCCTGCCCTGGGCGCCCCGTGCAGAGCCCCCTGCTCACGTGGGCAGGCGTGATTTCCATGAGGTCTTCTCCGAAGGACCTGCACAGAAGTGACTCCAATGTCCCGAATGAGCTCCTGGCATCGGAGGCAGCTGACCCCCAGGGAGCCAGTGGGAACCTGGCCCTGGAGCCACTATGCTGTGACCCCACGTGGCCGTGCCACCTTTCTGGAAGTCACTCACCAGCACAGTCATCCACAGCCCCTCCCACTGGAGCTCCTCCCTGGCTTGGCATGGTGTGGCCGTCCTGGAATGCACCATTGAATGCCCCCGTGGCTTGGGACAGGCCCTTTGTTAGCAGACCCAGCGCAGGGAGGGTCCCGCCGTCCATCTTGCTGCTCAGACATCCTGGGCCCCCCCACAGTGGGTGCCCCGGCCTCCTCCCCGTCCAGCGCTGGGGTCTGGACACTCCACAGTCCGCAGTGCTGGCAGGAGCGGCTGCCCCCGACGTGCAGGCTGACCACCCAGGACCTCAGCATCGTGGGGAGGATTGCTGCTCAGGGCAGGCGTGACCAGGGCACGGGGCCGGGGGGTATTCCAGCACCTTCCGTCCTTCCCTGAAGGGCCCAGGCTGAGCAGGCTGCGCAGCCGGGCGGGGGAATGTGTGTGTCGGCTGCTGTGGGTGGGCACAGTGGGTCACCCAGGGGCCTGAGCTCCCCTGCACACAGTGGCACTCAGGGAGCATGCGCCGAGTGTCTGCACAGACAGTTCAGAAGACCCACCGCAGATGTGGGGGCCAGGCTAGGGGTCCCGGGTGGGGGGCACAGAGCACCCCGGGGGAGGCTCTCTCCAGGGATGTGGTCGGCACGAGGGCAGGGTGTGGCCTGAGACCAGGAGTGTGAGTGTGAGGTCCGGGAGCCACACGGACACCTGGAAGGAAGGGGCCAAAGTCAAACAGAGACCGTCGGGGGCCTGTGGCGAGTCTGCCCTGCGCCTCTTCCTGAGCGGAGCGGCCGGCAGTGGGCTCTGGAAGGGCAGCGGGACCTGCGGGCAGCAGGGGCTGGCGGGGGTCGGGCAGCGTCTTCCTGCAGACGCTGAGGCCTGGGCCTGTCTCCGACGGCAGCTTTCCAACGCAAGTCTTTGGAAACATGGACGTGGGGTAGTTACTCGTTTACCAGGAGAGCATTGAACCGATTTCGAAACCAGATTTCTGGGTTCAAATCCTGCCTGGCTCTGTCCTTAGACACATGACCCCTGGGGCAAATCACCCTGTGCATGCCTCAGTTTCCCCCTGTGTAAAATGGGAACAATAGGCCAAGGCCACTTCTAAATTGTCCTTATGTTGGGAAAGGCATGAGTTTTCAGTGAAAAGAGCACATATTCTAAAGTTCAGAAGCAAGTTGAAATATCAGTCTGCTGAGTGACCCTGGCCAGGATTCTTACCTCTGTGAGCTTTAGGGTTATTTTTAGTCTTTAAAAAAGAGGGCAAATTATATAAAGATTATGAAGATTAAGTGGACGTCCTGGAGGGTCCTGGGTGTAAATGAATCACCGTTAAATGAGCATCGTTGCTGTCACTGCGGGCCCTGAGTGAGGATGCTGTTTGTGTCCAAACAGAATTCCCCAAGAACGTCCCTTCCGGGCGCCCGCAGCAGCCAGGCGCAGGACGCTGGGTGTTTGTGACCTTTGTGTCCTCGCTGCTGTCCTCCTGGGAGTGCTGGTGGCATCTTGCCTTCCAGTTCCTTAATGCGTCTGGCGAGGTCACATTTAAATGCATTTACGTTCTGTGCTTAATGACGGGGGCTCATCAGACCCATGTGGGCAACTCGATATTGAGAGAGAGGGAGTCGTCTTCCCGGGAGCCGTCCGGAACCGAGATGACGTGGGGCCTGGGGAATGCGCAGGCGGAAAACATTAACAGACGTCTGATGCCCTGAGACGGGAGACTCAGGAGGGAATAAAAGGAAGGCCCCAAACTGCCACCGCGGCTCCTGCCGGGCGCTGCCCGCCGGCCACCTGCGAGCTGCCGGCCCATTAGGGCAGCGGCCGCCCTGCGCCTGTGCATGTGGGGAGCGGACCCATCAGTCAGCCGTGGGCCGGGCGGGGAACCACAGGCCCTCTTTGAAGTGTCTTTTACTGAAGGCAAACATCTGAAGGGCGCAATAGGGCTCTTCTTCCCGAAGAGTGACCTCGTGGAGTGGCTGGATAGGGGACGCTGTGAAAGGACAGGCAGTAAAACGTCCTTGGGATGGCAATTCGCACCTTGGCTGTGCTTTGATATGTTAACGAGATTTTGAAACGTGGGACTCTTTGTCTTTTAGAGGTCCCTGGGCAGGGACAGCCGCAGAGCATGGTCCTGGCGTGGCGGTGACACACCTTCCAGGCCTGGACCTCTGAGACTCGCGGGGAGGCTCCGACGGACGCGGGGGCAGGGCGGGCGGGAGCCGAGCCCGGACGCTGGGAGGCGCGTGGGGGCCCCCGTCACCCAGCTTTCTCAATGCCCCGGGAATCTGGGATTTCTTTTTAAAAGGACATGTCCACTCTGAAAATCAGCAATGCCATGAAGTAGCACTGCACATCAAAAAGGTTATTTTATTTGTGGACACAATGGGGGAAGGAGGGCAACAGCAGCCGCCCAGGGAGCGGACAAACCAGGACTTCCAGGAATTTGTGTAGTGGAGTCTGTGGCAATTATTTTCTGCAATTGTGTTGGGTTGCTAAAATTCGAGCCCTGTCGTACCTCTGACTTTGAAGACTTACTCGCTTTCCAAGGGCAGATGAAATGAGATTTTGATTTCCATCCGTGCCCTCGGACGGGTATTAATATTTATTCACGTCACAGGCAGCAGGAGCCAAGCCTTGTGCAGAGACACACTGCAAGGCTGCCGACGTCACGAAGAGGTCCCCTGTGCAATCAGAGAACAGTGCACGTCACGGTTTGTTCTAGAACAAAGAAATGCCAGGTGAGGTACAGGCAGGGTGGCAGCCAGGCTGGCCCAGAGGCCAGAGGCACCCAGGGTCCCCCTGCCACGGCATTCCTGGCCCTGTGCTTGGCATGCTTGTGAGAACTGGTAACAATGATAATGTCAACAGCCCTGCGGCCAGCAGCCACCGATGCTGAGTGCCGGTCACATGTAGACGGCGCCCCAAGCTCCTTCCTGTGCCGCCTATTTCCTCCTTGAGAGAACCTAGGAGGCAAGTACCTGTGCTAATGACAGGAGCCTTTGCTGGCAGAGGGAACTGCCCAAGGCCACAGCCCCCGGCTGGTCACCGTGTGTATAAGTGCCCCGGGGCAGGTCCCAGACGCCAGGGGGTCTCAGTCACTCCACTTCTCTTTGAGCTGAACAAACTGGAAAACTGCATTAATTCCCCCAGGCACCCAGGGGTTCTGCTCGGTGCACGCAGCAAACAGGGAGAGTCGCACCTGCTGGGAAGGGAGAGGCCCTTCCCGGGGCCCAGGTGTGTGGGCCACTGAGCACCTGGGGTCCCCCCCCCACCTGGAGGCTCTTCCATGGCCTCCGCGTGATACGACCCAGGAGGGAATGTGGTCAGTGTTCACACAGAAATGGAAAGAAGGCAAAAGACCAGCACGAGACGGCTCTCGAGGGATGCTCTGTGTGTGGGCAGGGAGGGTGTCCTTCGGTGAAGGTCATCCGCGTGCTCCTTGCCGGGCTTCGGGCTGCAGGCCTGGACCGCGTCCTGTGCCCTGCGACCTGCTCTCGGTGGGCCCGATTCTCAGTACCTCCCTCGGCCTTTATTACTGTACGGTCCGATCCGCCAAGTGTCTGGGTGGCCTCTTGCGCTCATCTTGCTTGCGGTGCGAGGTCATGCTCGGCACTGCGCCTCAGGGAGCAGACACAGCCCCCGGGGGCTGGCGGAGACCTGGCCCTGCCGTGGTGGCCGTTTGTGGTGCCATCAGCGGGGATGGGGGGGCCTGGCTCTGTGGGGCAGGGGCTTCCCCATCCCCTGGGGGCTTCCCAGCGGGGGAGCAGCTCCGGGGGTCTCGGGCTCCCAGCCCAGGCGGGGGCTTGTGTGGTGCTGAGCACCTGACCTCCAGGCGCCAGATGTAACTTGCAGTTCAGTGCGTCGTTACGTTCTGAATTTCCAATGACTCAGGAAGCTCATGTATTTATTTATTTTCTGAGAACTTAGCGATAAATACTGATTTAAAGAATAGAATCCTTTTGCAGTGTAAATTATTATTCCTATATTCTTAAGCTTTCTATGCAACAGTGTTTCTTTCCCCTTTTTAATATCAGAAGCATATTTCAGAAGAAAGTATGTGGCAAGTATCTCAAGTTCAAGACATAAATGTGTTTTGTGCACAATCTAACGTCATTACGTTGTACAATGTAGTCATTGCTGTTTAAGGTTTTGGACAATATGAATCGGCCCCTCCTCCCTCCCTCTCTTTTCCTTTTTCTTCTTCTGACCCCAATCCTTTAAACATCTAGTGCAGCGGGTTCCACGTGGAAATGCAGTGGACGCTGCTGAATGGGTGACCGACTCGAGTCACAAACAGGCCTCCCGTTGTCCAGCCAGCTGGACACACGCCCCGGAGCGAGCAACCCCCGGCCAACCCACACCTTGGCTCCTCCCGTGAGTGTCTGCTGAGCACCCACTCTGCGTCGGCCCTGCTCCTGCCGGTGGAAATAGAGGAGAAACAGGACGCAGTCCCTCTCCCCAAGTGGCTGATGGTCTAAAAGGGAGGGGGCACAAAGCTGTGGTCAAGCGTGGAACGTGCAATGACATGGGTACTTGGTGGTTTCATGGTGCAGATAGATGGGGAGCCGGGGAGACGGGGACTCCATACTGGTCTGGGCTAGGTCTATGTTGGGTGGCTTCTCCACCCACCCACCCATCCATCTGCCTGCCATCCATCTGTCCACCCATCCATCCATCCATCCGTCTGCCCATCCACCCATCCATCCATCCGTCCACCCATCCATCCATCCGTCCACCCATCCATCCATCCGTCCACCCATCCATCCATCCATCCATCCGTCTGCCCATCCACCCATCCATCCATCCGTCCACCCATCCATCCATCCGTCTGTGCATCCATCCATCCACCCACCCACCCATCCACCCATCCATCCGCCCATCCATCCATCCGTCTGTGTGACTGTCAGACTGAAACAATGGGGCCGAATACTGGTTTGCAAAAACAAAGCCAACTGCCAATTATGGGATTACAGAACACCTGAAAATCCTGGTGTTGGGAGGTTAGCTGAAAAACACGCACCTTGGGTGTTTCAGTGAATTTAAGGACTACGCTAAAATAAAGACAAGGGGGAGACATTCTTTTGAGCTTAGTCTCTTTCTACATGGTGTAAGGAGTTGGGTGTGAACTGCAGCGCTCTGTCCGTGTGTGCGTGTAACGATAATTATGAGGACAGTTACGACATGTCACTGTGCTTTTTCGTGTTGTTTGTGGCCTGAGTTTGTGAGCCCTGAGCCAGCGCTGTCACGGGAAGTACGTCAGGTTCCTGCGGGCCTTTGGTCACCACCGTTTCATCAGCGAGTCGACACTTCACTCATGTGTGTGTTTCTGTTAAAAGTCCTTCTTTAACACCTATTGCTGATGCACCGAATTAAACTCAGGCCCAAGAGCACCTCACTCAGCCTGCACGGAGCCCCCTGTGCTGGGGACCCGAGGCAGCACCAGGCCTGGGCATGGTCACCAGCACGGACCATGAGAATGTGGCTCTAACTAGACCACAGAGAGGACCCGTGTTTACATTAACAGTTTGACCATCTCGTCTCTACGTAGCGGCGAGGGGGCGTGTCAGGAAGCTCGATTTCTTTGCTGCTCTGGGCATGTCCGAAATGGTGGGGTAAGTCCACAAGTGTTGATTTTGGGGTTACAAGT
Source organism: Lepilemur ruficaudatus (assembly GCA_963574885.1). Classification (NCBI taxonomy): domain Eukaryota; kingdom Metazoa; phylum Chordata; class Mammalia; order Primates; family Lepilemuridae; genus Lepilemur; species Lepilemur ruficaudatus. Next base: position 12,004 of record CAUYRT010065266.1, on the reverse strand, counting down.
AAATTTTAGTGAGCAGGTGAGTTTGCAAATACAGAATCCACCAGTGTTGAGGCTTGACCATATCTGATTATGTTTAGGAAGGTCCTGAAAAGAAGGTGAGGTCAAATTCTTGTTTTATAGGGAAAGACGAACGTGGGTGTCTCGGCAAAGCCTGCACGGGGACCAAGCACGCAGTGGCGCAAGAGGCGCCCGCCATCCCGAGCGTGTCTTTGTCAGGGCTTCGGCGACACTGAGATTTCACTTCCATACGTTGCGGTCCCCTCCCCCTCCACTGCAGAGCCGCGCCCACCTCTGCGCCGGCCGCCGTCGGGTGACCTAGGGAAGGAGAAATACTCGCTTCTGATCTGCTGTGTCCTTTCTGATTGTGTTGACTCAGTTAAAAAGCTGAGTCTGTCTGGTCCCTTTTCAATTCTGCCCTTCCTCAAGTTCGAGCACTTGGCGGGCTGCTCTCCGGTGCTGTGCCGCTCGGGAACAGGCAGGAGACACTCGGAACCGTGAGTATCTGCGGGTTCTGTCGCCCTCCCGCGTGGTGTGTGCGCAGGTTGGAGAGGCAGGTGTAAAGACAGCGGCCTACTTCAGCTGACGTACGGCCCCGCCACGGACACGATGGATTTTTCTGTTAGTTTGTTATTATTTTTTATTATTGGCATTAGCATTAATCTCTCAGAAAATGAATACAAAATAGGAGAAATGTCCCGGCCTCATTGGCAGTGCATTATTTTTGAGAATCCAGCTCTGTGGCGTTGAATGGAACCGTTTCCATTTTACCCACATTCAATCAAGGGTTTGTCTTTTGTGTCCCTGGGCAATTGCATAACTCTAATATTGACCTTAACTGAAGTCCTTTGTTTTGTACCGTAACAGCCCGAAGCATTAAAAATGCGTGTTTACTTAATTTGTCCTGGCATGCAGTGTAATTACAAGCCGTTTGTTTTCTCTGTTGTAAAATATGGTCTGGAGAAGGAATAAAGTAACGTGGAAAATTAACATTGTGATGTACTGTATGGCGGAATAACACTGGAACACTTAGCAGCGCGAGTGCTGGAGGTGCTATTTGTGTTGTGCGCAAGAGCAATAAGGAATTAAATGCCTCTTTCTAAACTGTATTTGCCTGATTTTCAACTGCAGTAAAATTAATCCGGTCTGCCTCAAAGAATAAACAACACAACAACAACAAAATCAAAGACCCCACAGAGTTGACTGGTGCCCTTGCGGCTTTGAAGTCGTATTTCTGCATTTGCACGACCCCACATGTTGTTCTAATGGGATTAATTGTAGGACAGCGGTCCTTGGCTGGGTCCCAACTGCTCCGGACCTGCCGGGGGGTGGCTTGTGCCGCCGCTGGTGCGCCCAGGGCTCCAACAGGTGTGGCGGGGGCTTTGGGACGGGTGCCCAGAGGAAGGGGGCGGCAGGGCAGAGCCTGGCCTCGTCCCCCCGTTGGCTAAAAAGGTCTTGCCGCCTTGGCAGGGTTTTCCGCTTCTCTCTCTGGTTCTTGCTGCAAAACATTTTGTGATGCTGTGTGTGAAGGACACTGTGTGAATAATACATTGCACCGTATCATTTACCGAACTTCAAGTGATCACAGAAAGAAACATAATAAGCCTCTTCCAATAAAGGTAAGGGATCCACCCAGGGGCCTTCGGGGCACGCTGGGACACGGGCCGTGCTGTGCGTGTGAGGATCTGCACACGTGTGAAGCGGCGCTCCGTGTTAAGGCAGCCCGTCCGCCACATGCCTCCCCAAGCTCTGTTTGTTAGTTTTAAACAGCGTGAGGGCGCAGGACACCTTGGACACGGGCAACGCCACCCTGTCACTGCCTAGTGGCCGTCTGGTCTGTCGGTGACTTCTCTGAGAGTGGCCATGTGGCTTTAGACACGGCCCTTGGGGGGCATCCGGCCCCCGTGCCTGTGCTTTGCCGCGAACGTCCGCGCGGCTCCGAGGACCCTTCTGCTCTCCTCGTGCTGCAGCACGTGGCTTCATCTGCCTTCACCATCCCCCCGCCGTCGGACTCACCCGCGCCGTCCAGCAGGCGCTGGGCCCACACGAGGCTCCAGCAGCTTCCTAACAACAGCCAAGGAACACAGTCCCCTGAGCCCTCGGCAGCAGGGAAAATCGTTAGACTAGGTCGGGCTCAGCAAATGTCCTCAGAATAATTCCTCCTGTAATTTATGACCTTCCGGGGGTGTGATCAATAGAGTTAAAGAAACGCACCGTCCGGACGGCCCTTCCCGGTGTGAGAGTTTTCACGTCTTTGCCCCGTGTGTGCCGTCTGCTCCTGTGCTGCCATCCTGACCGCGCGACCTTGGTCCCGCTCCCGTCCGCCCAGGAAACAGCTGCCTCTGCCCCGGTGCCCTGACCCCTGCTCCGCTGTCTGCGCGGTGTCTGGTTCCTCCTGGGACTGGGGAGTAAATCAGCGGCGCGAGGGCCACCGCGAGTCGTCCCAGACCCTGGACGGCGAGGCCTCGGCATTGCCGTCACAGTGCACAGCCCGGCCGTGCGTTGCACTGCAAATTCCCAACGAGCAGGGCGCAGGTGGCGCGGCAGCTGTGCCACGTCTTCCTACTCGACTGTCCCTTGCGGAAGTGCAGCGGGACGGAGCACGTTGATTTCCTTCTAACCAGCTCCTCCTGCCGGTGCCACCTGTACTGAATGTGGAGTCACAGAAGACGAGCCTGGTCATGTCCTGCACCTGCAGTGCCGGTGTCGATTCTGGGAGACAGACACTTGCTGTGACGTGGACACGCGTCCTAGGGATGGGGAAAGCAGGGAAGCGCGGGCGCGGTCCCTGGCCTGGGCCAGGCGGTGCCAGGGGTGAGGTGGGCTCGGGTCAGGGAACCCTGAGCTGTGGGTGGTCCCCTCTCCCCGTGCTGCTGCTGAGGACGCGAGCCTGGGGCCGAGGGTGTGTTGGCACCAGGCGGGGAGACTCCCTCCGCCCCCACCCCCAATCCCGGGCCTGAGGCCACTGCACTTGGGGTCCAGGGTGTGAGGGGAGGCTCCTGTCCTCCTGGTCCCTAGAAAGGTCCCTAGGAGAGGCAGGGACCTGGCCAGAGGTCTCTGTCCGGCCCTTGGAAAACCAGGGTGTTGTCTGGGCGACATCTGCAGACGCTTTGTCTCGTGCTCCATCCACAAATCCTGGCTGAGGGCCGCAGAGCTGAGTGTGCAGCTGCAGACCTGGGGTGGCCGAGGGGCGTCCTGGTGTCCTGCTCTGTGCCAGGAGTGCCACTCCCAACTCCGTGGCTCGTTGCCTGGTGAGGTTCAGCATCCTTGGGGCAGGTCCGAGTGGCCCCTCCAGCCTGGCTGACGTTGCCCGTCTGTCTGCTTCTCCTCTGGTGCAGCCTTGGCTGCTCCCCTGGACTCGCCTTTCCTGTCCCGCCCTGGGTCTTCGGTCATTTTTGAGTTTCTCCCTGGGGCGGGTCTCACCCGTGGTCCCCGGCCCCTCTCTTGACCTCCCTGGAGCAGTTTCACCAGGAAGGGCCCGCGGCCCCCACGAGAGCTGCCTGGAGAGAAGGAGGAGTGTCCCCTGGGGGACTGGGGGACGCTCCACCTGAGTGCCCCGGGCCCAGGTGACGGCAGCCTGAGCACCGGGGTTGAGTCCTGACCAGGGCCGCCAGACCCTGTGTAGACGGGCGGAGGGGCCCGAAGTCAGACTTGCTGGCCCGTCAGCGGAGGGGACAGTGGTGGGTCTCACAGCAAGGTGGAATCCTCCGGCCGTCCACGGCTTTGGAGGGACAGCGCCGTGGTCAGGTGGGCCGCGTGGCGGTGACGAGCGCGTCCTGATCTTGCAGCCCAACACCCTCAGGCCTTTCTTTCCTTCCCAGGTCGCTGTTCATCTTCTGTGCCTGTTTCCACGGCAGCGGCCTTGGGGGGTGACTCAGTGGCCCCGGCTGACCGAGGCTGGTCCCCCGGAACCCGCGGCCTCCTTAGCACTGTGACGGACGTGAGCAAGTGACTCCTCCCGGCGGCGACACACACCGCGTCCCTCACAGCCTGCACGGTGGGACAAGCCCGCCGCCCCCACGAACGCACGGGGGTCAGAGGCGGGGTCTCCCCAGCTCGGGATGTGCGCGGACAGGGTGGGGACTCGGCGGGCAGGGGCTCGGCTGTCACTGAGGTGCTTAGGCGCACATGGGTGTGAGTGTGAGTGGCGGGAAGACGCCGGGCCGTGCTGCGTGACGAGCTGAGGACGCTGAGTTTGAGAGTCCCTGGGGCTGGGCAGGGCCTGGAGGGGTGGTGGTGAGGGCGCCGGCCCAGGGCCCTGCCGTGCCGGGGAAGAGGACGATGGCAGCGGGAGCGGGTGGTGTGCGCGGCCAGGGCGGATGAGGCTGGCAGGACCCAGGGCGGGCCTGGGCGAGGAGGGTGGGGGCGGCGGATGCGTCCCAGCTGGGTTCCCGGAGGTGCGCACAGTGGCAGAGCTCTGGTTTTGGTGGGGAGAAGACAGTTCTGTTTGGGGGTTGTATCCCAGGGGGTCAGGACGAGCTCCAACCATCAGCAGCTCCCCTGGAACGCACGGGCCCCGAGTGACCTGCAGGAGGCCATGTGGCATAGGGGCTGGCCGGGGTCCGCACGGGCCCCACCCCAGGCACCGGCCCGGCCCCAGTAGGCTGTGGCCCTCCCGGCGGTGAGCTGCGGCAACAGCACCGAGTCACCGGGGCCTGCCACGCGGTCGGTGCTCAGGAAATGCGCCCGCTTGGGTTCCCGGTGGTCCAGGAATGCCGGCTGCTTCCTTGACACTTCTGTGGCTAATAAGCACCTCCCAGCTTGTTCCTGTCATTTTAAGAAGCGTTGATATTTCCCGTACTGCAATTTACCCCACATTAACTTAAACATTATGGGGTCTGTTTTTTGGACACGCATGTGTAGCTCTCATTAGTGCTAATTGGAGATGCGTGTGGGCACTGAGAACAGAAAGTCCTCCCACCGCCCCGCCGCCTGGCCCAGCCTGCGAGCCGCGGGTCTGCCGGCCTCGCCTTTAAAGAGGCCCCGGCTCTGTTTCTGAAAGGGACCCAGGGCATGTTTTAGTATTGAAACTGTACCGAGGGTTACGGCAAAAAAAAAAAAAAAAAAAAAAAAATCTGTAATGACTCGGTATGGAATTGAAGAATTAGTGTAGCTACAACTTCTATGCTTTGCTCGTTTATGATTATGAAAATCTTTTGCAGAGAAGAAAAATATTTTCTGAAAATTTTCAACACATCTTCGCGTGACTAAAACACTGCAAACATAAAATCCCAGCGTACAGTGCAAAACTGTTTTTCTTTTTCTTAGCTTCCCATATAATTTACGATTGTACATCTATCACGTAATAAATGGCAGGCAGCATTCATAAAAGAACCCAGAGGCCTAACGTGGCCCAGCCGGGAATTGGCAGCCTATAAAATATTGAGAGAGGCTTTCGGCTTAGCAGCAATATGAAAATACATGTAATCGAAGTAGGCACCATTAATTAAGTTTCATATTCTATTCATATAAATATTTCAGGATTCTCTCCTTTGCCGTAATATGACATTAGATGCCTGAAGAGTAACAGCATCCCTTTAAAATCTTCCATAAACCCACGGAGCAGCCTCTGTGCAGGCGCTTTTTCCTTTAGTGGATGGACTCACAGGCGTTCTGCTTTCAAAATATTTCTCCTTTTGTTTTAACTCACATAGGAAATATTTCCTCTCCTTCTAGCTGGTGCCCAGTGGAGACAGACACACCTGTAATATTCTCAATGAGAGAGGTTAGTCCACCTGCCGCGGTGGGCTTTGGGAGGGATGGTGATACAGGGGCACGATTTCTGCAACCTTTCTTCTGAGTGGACTCTGAATCCTTTTGGAGATGATGTTTTTGAGCCTTGATCTCAGAGTCACCGTGCCCAGAGTCAGAGACGTGGCCCACTGCCAGGCGAGCATTCAACACACACAGTAACCGCACAGGACGTGAGGCACGTCCGCGGAAGCCGGGTGTGCGGGGAAGGCTGCCCCGCGGCCCTCCGTGCCCAGGGGCGGGGCCGGCTCTCCGGGTCGGTCTGTGGTCGGTTGCCGGGAGCTGTGAGACTTCAGAGACACCATCTTTCTGTCCTGCCTTCATATCCGCCTCCCTGCATGAGCTTGCGAGTTTCGCTTCTTCAACGGGAGGCGTCTTCTCACCTCCAGCCCCGCTGTGGAAGGGACGATGGCTTGGCCCTTCCCACTGGTATAAAAAGGCATCTCTCGACCCCCGAGGGCTTCTGCACGTGAGCGGTGATCTGCTCACCCAGCCGTGATCGGCTTTTCTCCCTTTCTTTAAGGTGGCGGGACTTCTCATGGGTCTTGCTGAACACAGGATGATGGTACCGGGCGCCACAGTCTCACCCAGGAAACGTGTGGGGTGGAGCGCCTCGGGGCTGCCGTGTTCCTGATTGCGTCCCAGTGATCGCATTTGCCAGTTTGGGTTCTTACTCACGGGTGTGCGTGCCCCGTCCTGCATTGTGGTATCAGAAGAAATTCTGCTGTTTGGACAAAGACCAGAGGCCCAAAGTGTCGGCTGTAATTTTGGTGGGAATTTGATGATCATCGTCTCAGGTGGCCGAGACTACCGGGGTTCTTGTCAGCAGGCTCTGTCTCTCTGTCTCTTCAAGTCAGGGTATTGACCTCCTTTTCTTCCAGGATAAAGTAGCGTGATGGTGTTTCCTTGGATCACACTGAAGAAACCATAAGGACATCAGCATAACTATGGCATCCAGGTTTTGGCTAGTTTTTAAAAATTTTGGAATAATTTTAGACTTACAGAAAAGTTGCAGAAATTACACAGAGATTTCCCACGTGGCCTTCACCCTGCTTACCCTGATGTGAGCATCCTATAGACCACAGGTCAATCGCAAAACTAGGAAATTAGCATTGGCGTGGTGCTATCGACTGACAGGCAAGCTTCATTCTATTTCCCCAGCTTTCCCAATAATGTCCTTTTTCTGTGTCAGGACCCATCCAGGGTCTCAGGCTGCATCTGCTCATCGCAGCTGCTTGGCCTCCCAGTCTGCGAGAGTCCTCTGTGTTTCCTTGTCTCTCCTGAACTTGACATTCTTGGAGAGTATTGGCCAGTTACTTTGTAAAATGTTCTTCAGTTGGTGCTTCTCTGATTGGATTGAAGTTACGCTTTTTTGGCAAGAACACCAAATTAGTGACGGTGTCGTATCAGAAGGTTGGTGGGGCCCATGCATCTCATCACTGGTGACGCTGACCTTGGTCACCTGGGTAAGGTGACTCCACAGTAAAGCGACTATCTTTCCCTGTGTAATTAATAAAGATCCTGGGGAAAGGGCAATACTTTGAAATTATACAAATATTCTGATTCTCCTCAAACTGTTGCTCGCCGGTTTTAGCATGTTGGGGTGGGTTGCCTGCAACGATTATCAGTGTGGTCTTCCAACGGCAATTTCTGTTTCCTGTCTTTCTTCTACGTTTACTAACTGGAATTTTTTCCACAAGGAAGTTCTCTCCCTTCCTCCCACTATTGTATTTAATTCCATGTTAGGAGTTACGGACATTTAGACCGGTCTTACCGTGTATTAACATGATTCCATGGATAAAGCTTGGCTGAAAATGTCCATTGAAATTAAATCTTCACATTGGGATTTATTCAGGAAATATTCACGTGTCTGGTGTTATTTTATTTTCTATTTGAATTCCCAACTTTTTGCCCACCCGTGTTTTTTTTTTTTTTACTTTTGGTACTTGGTAAAGTTGTGATGCTCCGGTGTCCATTTCAGTGGACCATTTTAAGGCTTAACCGTCACTTAAGACGATATCTTGTGATTCAAAACCAGGTATTAGTCTACATTCTTTGAAATAATCACACAGAGTGTAGTATAAATTCATATATTTATTAATAAATAGAGACAGTGATAAGGATGCAGAGAAAACAAAAAAATTATCAATGGAAGCTGCTAGTTCGGAAATGATGGAGGAAAGTAAAAACTCTTGGAAAAAACGTCTTTACAGGCAGTGTATGTCCTCACTCTTCAGTCTTTCTAAGGAAATGACACAAGGATATTCAAGAATATTTTTGCAGAATGGGGGATTGGGGTGTGTGTCTCATGCATGTAAATGTTTTACTGCAGCTGGAGTTAGCCAGGAAGCCAAGATATTTCTTTCTAAGCTTTAAATCAGCTGTTTTATAGAGCACAGAGAATTTTTTATTATAACATAATTCTGTACATAAAATACCACATTAAAAGAAGAAGATAAAGTTTTGTACTTTCATTCTCTGTTAATTTGACCGAAAACAATTTGCAAAGAAATCTAGCCAATCGGAACTCATTGTTGTGAAGCCGGTAGGACTCCAAGTAGGGGGCCAGGACAGTAGGGTTGGTGACCAGACCCCAGAGCCATCGTGGGATGCTTTGGTAACTGCACAGAAAATGTCATTTCAACAGTGGGGAAAACAGACAATAGCCGATGGATATAAGCCAGTCGTACCCCGGGTAGCGCAGCAGCCGTCGGAGGCTGTCTTGGATGTGCCCAGTGCCAGACCCCTGCAGGACCCCCTGCTGCTGGGGTTGCTGCCGTGGCTCACAGCTGAGCCCGGCCCATGCCACGAGGGAGCCCTTGCTCCTGCAGGTGTAGTCGCCCGGCCACCGCCTAGAGGGCCCCTCCTGGGCGGGGGACTCTGTTGCTGCCGCGTCAGGAGCTGCTCACCTCTGTGGACCCTCTGCCGGGCGTTGTCAGGGCACTGCCTGGGGGCCGCTGCCTCTCACCTCTCGGTCTGTTTCCCAGGGAGCCCCGTCTATGGCAGATGTAGAGAGATCTGAGCTTTTGAACAGCCCCAAACGCCCCGTGAAGAATCAGCCTCCCTCACCATGAACAGGTGGAAGCGATGTGTTTGACGAGAATCACGGGGGAAACCAAGGACCTTTTTTAGTAATGAGAAATTTCTGCTTTGCACACCATGCCTGGCCTCCTTGAGTTCTCAGCTCATGCGATGCTCTCGTCAGACAGCCTTGGGTGTCTGTGCCTTGGAACTGCTGTCAGGGCAATGAGAACTCCCTGCGCTATTTTCTGCTGCTTGGATGATGGATAGCAAGTGAACTTTCTAGAACCCCAGTTCCGCAGGCGCAGCAGCGGTTACCTCTGCGCCCTCCACCTGCATGGGAACCCACTCACGGTTTCCAGCACTCCTCGTGTCAGGGCGACGGGGTACTATGTTTTATGCCGAGGAAAGTTTAGCCGAAATGTTGTCATTGCTCCAGAGGGTGAGACCAACTAGAGGTGGGGTGGGAGGAATCTGCAGGTGTCTGTACCCAGTTGGCGCTCTGCACTTGCTTCTGTTGAGGAGTCAACGCGTCTTCCTCTCCGGACAGTTGATGCTGCGCACGGATGATTTTCCACGTTGGTGCCCAGACCGTGTTCCCGCTTGTCTGGTGGCACCTGCCCCGGGTCATTCCGTCTTTACCGCCGCCTCCCCCGGCAGGCGGAGCTTTCCGAAGGCAGGAACTGCTTCCTCTTCCTCTCCAGCCCCCCATGTTTGGCGCGGGGTAGGGTATTTGGAGGGTGTTCGTGAGGTGCTGGCTGAAAGACTGAACGAACTTTGACGTTTGTAGGCGCAACGTCCTAATCCGAGCAGGAGCTGTTTTATGAAGACGTATTTATTTAGAAAATGCTGACCAAGTTTCGAGCAGGACGTTTGATTTTTCAGTTCACTACGTGTACTGCTCTGATTTCGCCCGTGAGAATGTCACTGTGCCATCGTCGGGCTTGCAGCCGGAGTGACCACGGAGGACCGTCCCCAGGGTCGCTCAGTGCAGAACGGGGGTGTCAGGGGTGTGCCGGGGCAGCGCGCACTGAGCAGCTTATCCATCCAGTTATTAATCTCCTGGAGGCTCCTGATTTCCACATTTTCCCAAGTACCTCAGCAGAGTCTCCTCGGGTACTTGTTAAAAACGCAGAGTCCCCGGCTCCTGGCCCCATTCCTTAGGGTCTGCGTCTCCGGGTGCCGGGCAGGGAGTCTGCGCTTCCCTCCGGCTGCCCGTGCTGCCCTCGTGCCGCGTCCCCACCCCCTGCAGAGGTGGCCTCCGAGACGGGGGCTTCTTGGTCCACAGTGCAGATCTGCCGAGACACAGCTGCCCAGAGAGGGGTGCGTTTTGGTGCTGGCCTCGCATCTCAGGGGAAACAAACATCCGCCCTCACCCCTGGAATGAGCGTGGAGTTTCCTGCGCCACTCCTGGCTCAGAGTCCTCGCGGAGCTGGTGGGTCTTCACTTTTCTGTGGCTGAACACAGAGAACCCTGGCGCCAGGAGGAGGATCAGCCCGGGTCTGAGGACGGCCTCGTGCAAGGCACCTGGCAGCAGGTGGAGCGGCCACGCGGGGCTGCCAGGGGAATGAGGAATAGACTCTCAGCTTGGGAAGCCACTGGAATACGGGGACTTACTCGCTATTGTTTTTGGAGGAGGATGCAGGTGTGATAGGAGCCAAAGCCACGGCAAGTTGTCGGTAGCCTGTGGGCGTGCGGGGAGGAAGCTGGTGACGTGGAGACGGCGTCAGATGTGCCTGGATCGTGCCTGGGTGTTCCCTGTCACTCTTGACATGTGGCTCTGCCCCAGCGTATCACGCCAATGACGGGAAATGTGTACAGTCTGTTCCGGAGAGCAGTGAGTTAGTGTTTTCTCTCCTAGAGTGAGAGTTTTTATGAACAATTTTATTTCCTAAGAGGAAAATTATAACTTCAAAAACAAAACATATTTTTCAGGATGACTTCTTCTTGAAGATCTTGTGTATTTATTTTGCTATTAATTTTACTTTGGGCCGACTAAATGATGTTACAGATCTATTCTCAACACTCCCTGCACATGATAATTTTTTGCATTTTATCACCAAGTTACAAATTACATACTCTCTTGGTTGCAAAAGGATTCCTACGTAGCCCGTGAAAGGACCGACACGAGTCTTTCCTGTACAGCCTTGATTTTTCCTCATTAGAAATCCAGAAAATCAAATTTATCTTTCGTTGTTATATTTCGTTTTTCGGGAGGGAAGGCAATTGCAATTACTTTGAGCTTTTTATTTTCCAAAGTGATCCGATCACGCCCTTGCTTTAGGAGAGATGGTGGGAGGTGCCGCGTGCCGTGGGGCCAAGCGTGGCGTCGCCGTCCCGCCCGCGAAGATCGCTGCTGCGACACTCGTCCCTCTGCTGCCAGGAGCAGCCCCGCCCGGAGATTCGGCGCCCGGCGCAGCCACCTGCAGCCACACTGTGTTCACCAGGTTCAAGTAGCGTGGGTGGACGTCAGGCACGCTGGTTGTGTCCCCGCACCCTGTCCTTTCCGTCTTTCTTCTCGGTCCCGTCCCCTTCCCGCTTCCTATTTCCCCGCTCGGGCGGCAGAGCCGCTGTGCAGCCGCAAGCCGCGTGCGCAGGTGAGCGGGGCTGGCTGACAGCTCTGGGTGCACAATGGCAGCGTCCACACCAAGTGCACCGCGGTGGCCCTCGCTGGCGGGCGGAAGGGGCAGGTGCGGTGGGGGCCTTGGTCAGGGAGGGCCGTCACGCTGGCACCTGAGGGTGTCTGGGTGGCTGGTGTGCCGTCTCAGCCCTGGGGGCAGCCTGCACAGCCCCACGGTGGGTGGGATCAGGTGTCAGAGTGGGAGACTGGGGAGGAGGGGCGGCCAGGTCTGGGTCGCACAGGCAGCGCAGGGGCTGGGAGCAGCAGCTGATGTCTTCTTTAGGGAAAGCCACGGCAAGGTCGCAGCAAAGGACGTATGATCGGATTGTGTTGTGAAGAGACCACAGCAGGGCCACGGCAGGGGCCAGAGTGGACTCAGGCAGCCCGTTAGGGGGCTGTCCCAGTGGGTGACCAGGGGTCCTGGCTGGTGTGCACGTGAGGGAGGATCAGGCAGGCGGACGGGCGGCTGCCTTCCTGGGGGGGTCGGGGAGACAGCAGGTGACAGGCAGGGGGCTGGGAGAGGGTGGTCTGGTGCTGGGAACAGCGGGGCTCAGTGGTCACGGGGAAAAGCACAACAGTTTGGTTAGAAACACATCTGACGAGAGGAAGGCCGCA
>CAUYRT010065263.1:0-32038 GCA_963574885.1 Lepilemur ruficaudatus | reverse complement strand
GCCTGTAATCCTAGCACTCTGGGAGGCCGAGGCGGGCGGATCGCTCAAGTTCAGGAGTTCGAAACCAGCCTGAGCAAGAGTGAGACCCTCCGTCTCTACCATAAATAGAAAGAAATTAATTGGTCAACTAAAAATATATAGAAAAAATTAGCCGGGCATGGTGGCGCATGCCTGTAGTCCCAGCTACTTGGGAGGCTGAGGCCAGAGGATCGCTTGAGCCCAGGAGTTTGAGGTTGCTGTGAGCTAGCTGATGCCACGGCATTCTAGCCCAGGCAACAGAGTGAGACTCTGTCTCAAAAAAAAGAAGAAGAAGAAAGGAGCCGTGTGTCTTAACTGGGAAACTGCTAGAAAAGTGAGAGAAAAGGGAGGGTCCCTAACGTGAGGAAACAGAAACCTCAGGTCACCTTCATCTTAAGAAATGGAGTAAGCGCTTATATAGAGTTGACTAAAGAAATCCTGTGGAGTCTAGATCATCAGTTTTGGATTGTTAATGGTACCTTTAAGGCATTTAGCTATGCGTGCCTAGAAAAAATTCGATACTACTCTTGAAACAACTTCTTCATATGGGATGCTCTGAAGAAGCATGCACCTCACTTGTTATTAGTCACATGGGGTAAGGCATTCAACTTTATCCACAAAGTCTGTGACATTGATCGGGATCCTTTGTATTCCTTCATACCCATCTAACCCAGACAGATTTGCCCCTTTTTCGAGTGCTTGTATTGACACATAGACCTGTTATTCTATGGCTAACATATAGTTTCTAGAGCCTACTGTATTATAATAGTTTTGTTTTGGGTTAGATTTGCCTAAAAACAAATCTTTTTTTCCTCTGACCTTAAAGGATAGAAAATAAGTAATATTTCCTAATTAGATATTTTGAGAACTAAAAGTGTTTGTTTTAAATGATAGCTCAAATATTCTTTTGCAAAGACCTTTAACCAGCAGCTTTTCCCCCTCAGATATTAGGCGGGTGGATCGTTTGAGCTCAGGAGTTCAAGACCAGCCTGAGCAAGAGCGAGACCCCGTCTCTACTAAAAAGAGAAAGAAATTAGCTGGACAACTAAAATATATATATATATAGATAGATAGATAGATAGATAGATAGATAGATAAATTAGCTGGGCGTGGTGGTGCATGCCTGTAGTCCCAGCTACTCGGGAGGCTGAGGCAGGAGGATTGCTTGATCCCAGGAGTTTGAGGTTGCTGTGAGCTAAGCTGACGCCACGGCACTCTAGACTGGGCAATAGAGCAACACTCTGTCTCAAAAAAAAAGAGAGACAGAGAAATTGTTTCTGGATTTTCAATTGTTTATTCATGTTTATGGCATATGGATATTAATATATGTAAATAGTTTCATGGCATCACTTTTTTCTAAAGCACATATGAAGAAGAAAGAAAACTTTCCATTAGAGTTTTACTTGGGTTTTACTTAGTTGACGTAAGACTGTTTTTCTTCTCCTTTTCAGGTTGTAAACATGTTAAAGGCATCCTGTTGTATGGACCACCAGGTTGTGGTAAGACTCTCTTGGCTCGACAGATTGGCAAGATGTTGAATGCAAGAGAGCCCAAGGTGGTCAATGGGCCAGAAATCCTTAACAAATATGTGGGAGAATCAGAAGCTAATATTCGTAAACTCTTTGCTGATGCTGAAGAGGAGCAGAGGAGGGTAATGTGAATATAAATATAATTTAGTAAAAGTTTGTTTTCACTTATATGATGAGTGAGACCCAGAGTTATAGAGGCAAACTTGTTTATACTTTGACGTATATTTTGGAGCAACTTGCAGGTAAAATTTATTTAGTAACTAGTTTATATATGACAGTGTACTTGGATTGTGAGGCATGTATATGATGTTAGGAGATGTCATTACCCACATGTTCATAATACAAGGGTAGATGATTGTATAAACCAAAAGTTTTACAGAAACAGATCATGAATATGTTTTCAGATGACACTTTTATTCCATATCACTTCCAGAGATGTGAATTCACTTATCCTTTGGAAAAGCCAGTTCTGGAGGGAGCTGCTGAAAAGCTAAGCAACCCCTTTGACAGGCTAGTGGGAGTAAAGGGGGCAGAGATCAGAGCCCATGGCCCCCAAAGAGGGGATACCTGATGAGCATACCTCATTTTGAGTCAGGACCCTGAAGGGCTATACCATAGGAGCAAGAGTTAACCAGGAGTAGACATACTCTCACAGAGGCTGCAGATCACGTCAATCTCTAAAATTAGTTTGAGGGTTCCTAAATTGCTCGTGTCCCCAGGCATCTGTCAGAAGCATAAATCCTTCCTGGAGGAAGGTAATATCATGTAAGATCACAAATTATTTCTGCAATTTCAAATCAATGTCTGGCTTATAATCAAAAGCAACTGGCTCCACAGAGACACAAACTATAAAGAAAAAGAAACAAAAGATGATAGAAACAGGGCCTCCAGATATTGGAATTCTCATATAGTGACTTGAAATAACTAACTTATCATGTTCAAGGAGATAAAAGACAAGACTGAGAATTTTAGGAGAATACTGGAAACTGTAAAAACAATAAACAAATGGAAATTCTGGAAATGAGAAAATCAGTAAGGGAAATTAACTCAAGTGAAAGTGTTTGAGATTAGACACATCTGAAGAGAGAATTAGTAAACTGAAAGATGTAAGATGAAAGTAACCAGAGACAAAGGATGAAAGGAATTAAGAAAGAGTAAGGCAGAGAAAAAATACCATGAGAAGGTCTAACACATATATTTAAAGGTCCAGAAAGGCAAGAGAAAGAGGATGGACCAAAAGACGTATTTGAAGAGAAAATGGTTTAGAACTTTGGCAAACTGATGAAGAACATTAGTCCATAAATTGCAGAAGTAATATGAACCAAAGGAGAAATACCAAAGTCCACATCTATAGACATCATTGTTAAACTGCTGAAAATCAAAAACAAGAGAAAAATCTTAAAAGTGGCCAGAGAACAAAGAAAGATTACCTTTAAATAAGCAACACTTAGCTAGCAACTGTCTTCTCAGCAGAAATGGTGGAAACAAGAAGTCTATTGAATGCCATTTTTAAGGGGCTGAAAGAAAATAATTATCAACTTAGGATTTTGTGTCTAGTTAATGGATGAAGTATCATATAACTATACAGTGGACTATTAGTAATGAAAATAAATAGTTGTGAATCTCATAAATGTTAAGCAAAAGAAACAAGATTAAAAAAAAAAGAATATAGTCTGGGACTGCTGGTTCATGCCTGTAGTCCCAGCAACGTGGGAGGTTGAGGCAGGAGGATCACTTAAGCGCAGAAGTTTCAGGCTGCAGTAAGCTATGATTATGCCACTGCACTCCAGTCTGAGTGACAGAGTGAGACCCTGTCTCAAAAATGAATGAATGAATAAATGCTAGATACAGTGGCTTGCACCTATATTCCTAGCTATTTAATACTTGGGAGGCTCTAGGCGAGAGGAACATTTGAGCCTGGGTGACAGCAGACATTGTCTCTTAAAAAAAAAAGAGTACATACTGTATGTGTTTATATAAAGCTCAAATAAAATATAGTGTTCAAGGAAAAAAATAATTGCCATAAAAATCAGATTGTAGTTACCCGTGGGGAAAGGTTAGGAAGGAGTGCTTGGGAAGGGTTGAGAAGAGGTGTTCTCAGGGTGCTGGCAGCATTCTATTTCTTGTTACAGTTTCATGGATGTTCATTTTGTGACAATTCATTAAGGAATATATTCATATTTTATGAACTTTTGTGTGTGACATATTTTGCAATTAAAAAGTGAAAAAAAGATAAATTTTAGTAAGCATTCACTGTGTGAAACACCAATAATAATGATTAATATGGGTTTTTTTTTTTTAAAGGATAGAACTAAGATACAGGCCAAAATATTTGGAAAGTAGATTAAATCCATGTAAGATCCTTGTATTATTTGGGAAGAAGATGTAATATCATCTAACATGAAACTTTAAGTAAAATGTGCATGTGAAAATTGTATAAAACTCTCAAACTTTTCCAAAGCATGAGGAGGAGCTGGGAAAGAAACAAAGAATACTCAGATACTTTAGAGGGCAAAAAAGGAATAACAAGACTCAAAGAAAATGTGACGATACTAAAAAACGTAACTTTAAAAAATTTTTCACTTACAACAGCCATCAGAATATAAAGTGCCTAGGATTAACTCTAACAGGAAATGTACAAGACTTTTAAGGAGAAAATTATAAATGTTTTTGAAAATCTTTTTTTAAAGAGCTAATAAGTGATATAAGATATTCATGTGTAGGAATACTGATAATATAAAAATGACAGTTATGCCCATATTGATCTATAAGTTGAATGCATTTCCAATCAAGTGTAACAGGAATTTTTTGGTATTTGACAGCTTGATTCTAATTTTTTTTGAGGCTTTAATAGCGATGAAAGTTTGAACAGTAATGAAGATTTATTTTATCAAATATCAAGACATACTGGAAAGCCGTAGTAATTGGAACAATGTTATATTATATTCATGCAAAATCAGACCAAGCAAGGAAACAGATTAGAGCACAGGAAGGGAGAGCTTGTTGTGTGACAAGTAATGATACAAATCAGAGGGAAAAGAATAGATTGTTCCATGAATAGGACTGAGATAATTGGCTATCCATTTGGAAGAAGATAAAATGAAATCCGTATCTCACATCATAAAAACTGTAAGATGGATTTACAAAAAAAAAATAAACCTAAAACTTATAGGGGAAAACTTTTTTAGAAGAAAAATAGGCAAAAACCTTTAAGATTTGAGGGTACGGAAGAATTTCTTTATTAAGATGTAGAAAGTAAATCCATTAAAAAATGTTAAATTGGCTACATTAATATAAAGAAAATTCTGTATGACAAATTACACTAAATACAAATGTCTCAAACTGAGAGATGTTTACAATGTATATATTAATAATCCACAAAGAATTGGCATCCTCAGTAATAAAGCCTCATAAGTCCTGTATAATAAATAAGAAAAAGACAAACATCACAATTAAAAATAACTTCAAAGGGAATTCTCAGAGAGAGAACCCAATTGAAGATAAGCAAATGAAAAGATGCTCAGGAAAATGTGTAATAAAAGAGATATTACTCCATAACCTGGCAAAATTTACAAAGTCTGGTAACACCGAGAGTTTGTGAGGTTGTGGAAAAACAAAGTCTCATATGTATCACTAGTTGGAGTATAAATTAGGAGACTATACCAAGTGGGTAGTATCTTACAGTTTAATTTGACAACATTTTAACAAAAGCGAAGATGCACAAAGCCCCGTGACCTATGAGTTCTATTTCGACATAGCTACCCTTGAGAAACAATCTTTCACTTTTGTACAAAATGATGTGTACCAGGATGTTGATTGCTGTGCTATTTACAATAGAAGGAAAAGAAGAAACATCTTGACTATTCCTCTGTAAGAAATGGAATATCATACAGGTATTAAAATGAATAATAGATTTACATTGATCAATATGAATAACATTCAGAAATATTAATATAGCATCTCATTTTTTTTAAATCTAGTAAGCTTTACTAAATCTAATCTATCCTGTCATATTCTATCCTTCCTTCCTTCCTTCCTTCCTTCCTTCCTTCCTTCCTTCCTTCCTCCCTCCCTCCTTTCCAGACAGGCTCTTGCTCTGTTATCCTAGAGTGCAATGGTATCATCATAACTCACTGAAACCTCAAACCCCTAGGTTCAAGTGATCCTCTTGCCTCAGCTTCCCACGTAGCTGGAACTACAGGCATGTGCCACCATGCCTGGCTAATTTTTTTATTTTTTGTGGAGACATGATCTCACTATTGCCCAGACTGGTCTTGAACTCCTGGGCTCAAGCAGTCCTCCTGCCTTGACCTCCCAAAGTGCCATGATTACAGGCATGAGCCACCATGCCCGGCTTAAAATAAATTTTAAATATTTCCCTTATAGTAACCCTTTTAATGCTTTAACTCTGCTTGTTGGGTGCTTGATTGTTTCAATTTTAGACAACCTGATTTTCTTCCGTACATTCCAGGAGAGAATGAATTAAGTTCTTGTTCATGTTCAGGACTCTGACTATCTCAGCCTCATTGGTTCCAGCAGAAATGGGTCTTGGTGGATTGGTGCAAGTCTAATAACTGATTTCAACTCTTCGGAGAGTCCCAGAACCAATTCAGTTTTACAATTTATCCCTAATACTACAATATTTTTTTGCTTCAAATATCTTTTTAACCCTCAATATACCAAGAAAAATAGTCACCACCATTCACCAACCCAGTTGAATAAACTCCTTTTAAAAAATTATGTTTAAGTTTTTTTCCAAATAATTTATAAACATAAGAATAAAGACCTGGTGAAAAACTATTAAAATATTAAGTAAGAACTTAAATACAGCAAACTAAATTTTTACTCCATTTTTTTTCCTGGTTTTGAAGGCATGTACAGGTTGGGTATCCCTCACTCGAAATGCTTGGGACCAGAGGTCTTAGGAAATTTCTGTTTTTGGAATATTTGCACGTACATAATGAGATATCTTGGGGATGGGACCCAAGTCTAAACATGAAATCCATTTATGTTTCAAATACACCTTATACACATAGACCAAAGGTAATTTTATACATTATTTTTAATAATTTTGTTACTGAAGCAAAGTTAGTGTACATTGAACCATCAGAAAGCAAAAGTATAAGTATCTCAGCCACCCCATGTGGACAGTCTGTGGTTGGTTGGCATCACTATCATTTCTAATTCTGAGTTTACATGCTACCAATAAGTAATCATTTTCTTACACTTATTCACACATAAGTACTTAACAGTAAAACATATGACACACCATTAATACAAAGAAAAAATAATGTGTTCAGGCAACTAAGCAGCACAGTAGAACCACCAGAATACTTGTAACAGCTGTTACAGAATAGCAACACTAAACAACAACAGGCTTTCAGTTGCCACCTACAACGTTGTGTTTTTATTAAAAAATCACTGTTTAGTAACTCCCTTCAGGACACTCAATAAATGGTGTTATGCACCTTACAGATTTTGGAGCCTTTTGGATTTTCAGATTAGAGATGCTCGACCTGTGTACCCAAAATGGACCAGGAGCCTCTGAATACAACCAACTAGTGACCAGTTGTCCTGCATGAACTTGTAAATACTGATTCTAAACTTCAACTATATCTCTTAAAGGGGTTCTAGATTATCATTACTTCTGGTTCTTCTTCTTGTACCTATATTTTCAAAACACAATACTGCAAGAATTTTTTGGAAATCATTGGCTCATAATTTTGTTTAAGAGAGGATGGCCATCATATATTCCACAATTGTAAAACATTTTCATTTTTAGATTTGTGGACACCTTTCAGAATGTTCAATCCGATTTTTTAAATGTCTACTTCATCTATTTCTTTGGATCACCTCTCTGTATAATACCTTCCTTCACCATCTCTCTAATAAACTATATCAAGAAAATTTTGGTGCACAAATGATATAAAAGATCAAAGAATACTGTCATGTGTCCTTTTAGCAAAATGGGATGGCCTATTTTCTTGTCACAAAATATTACACAGTGAAGACTTTCTGTTGAATAAGTTCTTTTTGTCCTTAGATTAAAAATATATTGTTTACCATTGATTCTTGGGTTTGAGAAATATGTAAAATATCATCATCTGAAGGCACATAGTCTGAGATTTTACTTTAAATGATCAATTTCACCATCTTCATTAGTGTCTCAAGTGCTACTATCTCACTCTTTGAATTCATCTTCTGACTCATCTAATAATTGTAAAACATCTTCCTTTGTTGATTTTCTTTGCCATTCTGACCAGACAATTGTCAGAATTCTCAATTGTGTTCAACAAAAGCCACAAAGATGTTGTCTCCAGACTTCTTTTATACCTTCTTGAAAAATGATGCAGTACTTTGGGCAGCACAATAAGAAAACTAAAGAATGACATCATTGTGATATTTATTTCACTGTTGCATCATTCTTCTGTATTCTTACTATTTTAATCTTTTTAGCATAGTTGGGAATAATTGATGAATAATGATGACATAATTTCTAGGGTGATACAATAGCATAGTGTGTCTTACAAAAAAAGATCCGGTGGGTCCATATGGTAATTGCAAAATAGAATTAGTTTTATTCTATTTTTAAAAGTACATTTTCCTTTTTGTTCTTTGGAAGACTTTTAAAAAGGAATAAGAATCATGAGATATCAATCTTTATAAATATTTAGAACTGCTTCAAAAAAAAAAAACCTCAAAAACTGACAGTTGGGTCTAACGGACCCTGATGATATAGCAAGGCATAGGTGAGTTAAAATGTTATGTAAAGAAGCATTTTATAAAATCTCAGTTGTGATAGTTTCCATATGACTATACGGGTAACTTTGGTGCTGTTTTTAAACTTGCAGGCAGTTTAAAAATTATGCTATTAATGATAAACCAAGTTGGCAAAGAATTTCTAGATATATATTAATCATAGCCAGCCTTTTCAGTTATACTTTTCTCAATCTTTACATCCAGAAATGGCTTGGTATAGTTAGCTAGTGACCCCATGGAGGGTATATGTGTGTTACATAATAAAGGAAAGCATCATCTCTGTAATTTTGGACAGTCCAAGCTGATGGAGATGAACACTTGCATATAGGTCAGACTGGTTAAATATAGAACAGCTGCTTTCGAAAGCTGTTGCCAGGGTCTCAACAGCATCAGCTCTGTTTCTATGGAGAAAGACTTTGCAGATGGTAAAAACAGCTAGAAACCAATGACTTGACGAGGATTGCATTGTGGAAACTTAAATGCTTTGGTAAAGAGTTTATTGATGATTCAACTATATTAATCTGTGAACATTAGTCTTGACATCGTCTTTACCTGATTGCTAATTTATTGCAATAAGAACTTGTCTTTATTTAAGAAATACACCTGTAAAATTGATGTTATTGTACTGACTAGGTTGGGGGAAGGGACCTGATGACAGGTAACAAGATTAGTAAGGTTCTGAAAAGGTCAGAATTATACTAAATTATGTTTAGGACAGATCACCCTCTGATCATTTAATCAAACACAGTGTTCTTATTGTCTTTGTCCCTGTCCACATAGGTGATTTCTGAGGTTGGACTGGGAAGGAAGTCATGATGCCAGCAGCAACATAAAGCACATTGACAGCAAAATTCATACATTATAGCAGCTTTTTGTTTCATGCTGTATCAGGCAGACAACGTTGAATTAAAAATATCTTTAAAAATAATGTAAAATCTCACAGTTTTTCAGCCACAAACAGAAGTATTCTTGTTTTACACTGAAGATGGCCAGAATTAATATCCTGCTATACAGCAGTGCTTTGGCAAAACTAAGGTTGTAGTTATAATTCCTCATTCCCAGTTTTTTCTATAGATGGAAAGATGAACAATGTGATATTGAAATTTTTTTTATAAGAAGAAAGCTATCATTTATATCATTAGACATCTGTTCAGTAACTGCGATGATATTGAGGAATGAAGTTTTTTTTTTAGATTTGAAATTAAGTTTTAAAATATTTGTGGAAGGAGAACAATTTGTAAGTAATGTTCAGGAAAAAAAATAAAACCTAGTTAAATTTTAGAAACTTTGATAGACATGTAACTATCATATAAAATTGCATTAAAGAATGAATAGTACTCTGAATATGAATAATGAAACGTATTATATTATTCTGGCTTATAAGTATTATTATCATGCGGTAAAATTTTGTTTTTCTCGTCTGGTGTAACTTTTATGGATTTTTTTTTTTTTTTTTTTTGGCAGAGACAAGGCCTCACTATGTTACCCAGGCCAGTCTTGAACTCCTGGCCTTAAGTGATCCCCGCCCCCATCTTGGCCTCCCAAAGTGCTTAGATTACAGGCAAGAGCCACCATGCCTGGCCACTTTTATGGATTTTAATACGTGTATAGATTCATGAAACTACCACCAAAATCAGGATACAGAACATTTACATCACCTCCCAAAAAAATTCCCTTATGCTGTCCCTTTATGGTCACCCTCCCCTTGCCAACAACCCCTGGTAACTACTGATCTGTTCTCCATCCTTGTAGTTTTGTCTTTTTGAGAATGTCATATAAATGGGGTCATACAGTATATAACCTTTTGAGACTGGCTTCGTTCACTCGGCAAACACCCAGCTTTATTTTAAAATTTTATTTCAGCCGGGCGCAGTGGCTCACGCCTGTAATCCTAGCACTCTGGGAGGCCGAGGTGGGAGGATCGCTCAAGGTCAGTCAGGAGTTCAAAACCAGCCTGAGCAAGAGTGAGACCCCGTCTCTACTAAAAATAGAAAGAAATTAATTGGCCAACTAAAAATATATAAAAAAATAAAATTAGCCGGGCCTGGTGGCGCGTGCCTGTAGTCCCAGCTACTGGGGAGGCTGAGGCAGGAGGATCACTTGAGCCCAGGAGTTTGAGGTTCCTGTGAGCTAGGCTGACGCCACGGCACTGTAGCCCAGACAACAGAGTGAGACTCTTGTCTCAAAAAAATAAAAAATAAATAAAATTTTATTTCTATTTTATTTTGTAACTCTTTGTTCTCTTAAAGTGAATAAGCCTCTTATTTAAAAAATTATATCCTTATAGATTTAATGGATGCTAACCATACTTGATCTCATTATGGTCATCATTTAATTTTTTTTATCCATATGTTATCATATTTAGGTTATATTCATTTTCACCTGTTTTGTTTTGTTAATCACTAATTTTTTTGTTTAAAAAGAAAAAGAAAATGTCTAGAGTTTACTCTTTGGTCCCTAATAGACTTAATTACTTTAATATAAATTATTAGAACGTCCTTGTTAAATTAACAGTGAATTGTTAGCATTTGAAAGTGTTTGCATGTGTTAAAGGTTCAAAATATATAAACTAATTTATTTTAATGGCAACTCTGTTTCCAATATGCTAAAACAGAAATCACTATGCAGAAGAAGCAGCACTCCCTTTACCATGTTCATTTTACCAGTTGTGTCTCCGTTCTTTATTGTTAGGGAAAAGTAATCAGTTTACGTGTGATATAAGTGAATGTGAATCATGCTCAATTTCTTCACCTGTCTGCCCAACTCCCAGGCAACCTATGGGTAGAGTTAATCTTCAGCTATATAATATGATAAAGCAAACATTAAACCTACTGCTTCTGGGACAATCTTCTCACCAAAAATCAGGGAGGGAAAATGGGAGAGAGTTGCACTCACTGCCTTAACAAATATGTCTGACAAGTATGAGTTCTTTCAAATAATGAGATAAGGAATGTATATAAATTAATAGTTATTTGATAAACAATTCACTTTCTATATATACACATATATCAGTATGTAATGCATATTTTTGTTTTATGGCTATTAAATATGAGATTCTGGAATGCATTTTTAGAGCAGAATTCTGAGAGTGCAGTCCAACATCATTGAGCAGGCAATAACCACTTGCTATATGTATTAGTCAAAATGAAGCGAACTCAATCTGTTGAAAGCTTTCTTTTGCTTTTTTGATTTGTTTAATAATACATTCAAATTATGACCTTTAATATAATTCCTTCCCTTAATAGCTTGGTGCTAACAGTGGTTTGCATATCATCATCTTTGATGAAATCGATGCCATCTGCAAACAGAGAGGAAGCATGGCTGGTAGCACAGGAGTTCATGATACTGTCGTCAACCAGTTGCTGTCCAAAATTGATGGGGTAGAGCAACTGAACAACATCCTGGTCATTGGTATGTTTACTTTTTTAAAAAAAAGTACTATTCTTTCAAAAACATTAGACACACAGGTTCTGCACTGAGGTCTTTGGAGGTTGTAATTATGCTATTTTGCCAATGTTTCCAAATTAGGATCAAGTTATATTGAAGAATTTCACTATTTTAATGCCTGGGCTTAATAGGAAAAATAAAAGATTTTAGTAACTTGCAGGTTTAATCTTATAGCTCACCCACAGATGAGAAAGGCAGCATGATATAATATGGTTTTCAGACTGAGTCCTACAGGCTTCCAAAAGTCCTCAGCAGTGCTTCAGGGTCAGGGAGGGCCAGGGAGCGAGCTTCAGATCCTACATCATGATTATAACTTCTTCTTTTAATTGTTTTATGTACTGAGCTGCTTCTTAAGATGACCTTTGGGGAAAAAAAACTGCTATTTTATGAAGGCTAAAAACCACTAGCCTACAAAAAAGGGAAGGGACTTTGGAGTTAGGGAGATCATGTTCACATTGCCTCTCTATCACTCTAACAGGCTACTTACCTTCTCTGAGCTTTAAATTTTCTTTTTAAATATTGGAAATTTTCATTATATTTGTATTATGCTGCCTTGTACAATAGTAAAATACTAAAGCAGAGTCTCCAGGTATTTTTATTAGAACAGATCAAGAACAAATGCTATTTTTGAGAATAATTTGGTTTTCTATCTGACTTTTGTAGAACGTCCTCTTAGCTTGTTAGGTAAATTGTTATTCTTACATATACTAAAGGGCCATTTTATCTTAATTTTGGACTCAGATCATTTGTTTGTTGTTTTGTTTTAACATCTGTGTTCAGGAATGACCAATAGACCAGATCTGATAGATGAGGCTCTCCTTCGACCTGGAAGACTGGAAGTTAAAATGGAGATAGGTAAGCAGATCTACCACTGATCAGTATGGGTGGGGTGTGGCATTTAGAGTTTATTAACAGGAACAATTTCATATGACTTAGTGTTTGTTAGAAAAGTTTTATATCATGAGAAGCACATGTTTACATGCTTCAGTACCTATAAGAAAAGCATTAGAATTATAATAATCTCTGATGATGATGCTTTCGAGACTAGAAAAATGTCTGTTTTGTTTTTAATTTTATCAGGTTTGCCAGATGAGAAGGGTCGACTGCAGATCCTTCACATCCACACAGCAAGGATGAGAGGGCATCAGTTACTCTCTGCTGATGTAGACATTAAAGAACTTGCTGTGGAGACCAAGAACTTCAGTGGTGCTGAACTGGAGGGTCTGGTGCGAGCAGCACAGTCCACTGCTATGAACAGACACATAAAGGTCAGGAAAATCAACTAAACAGATTAAGAGTTTATAGCCCTATGAATTCCATGCCAGTATTCTTTCTCTTTCCTTTCAAGCATGCCAACGGCTAGAATAATACTGACTTTTGATGGTTAAGAGATGGTAAAAGGAATAAGAATTAATTGTCAACTGCTAAATCTTGAGAGTAGCAGGAAGAAAGATAACAGTAAGCATCTGTCCTGTGGTAATCACAGACTCATCTACCTCAGGTTGTCACTAGCTGACACAGACATGTGAGGGGAAGATTTTTAAAGAAGTGGTTTTTTAATCTTTGTACTGTATTAAGTTGTAACATGTCATAGGAAGTTGGATTTTCTATATACTAGAATTATGGAGCTGTTTCATTCAGCAAATATACTGAGTACTTGCTTTTTTTTTGAAAGAGACACAAAGATAATCATGACCTCTTCTCTCAAGGAGTTCAGAGTCAGGGAAATGGACATGTTTTCAAATTAGTACAAAAATGTTATAATTACTATGGCAGAAGTACGTACCAAGGATACATACTTGATCTTTTACCATCTCTCCTCTTCAGGTTTTAGTTATCACCTATAAATAAATAACTCCCAAATTTATATCTCATCTCTTAAAAGTGTCTGATTCATACTAAATACCCCCACCTGGATGTTTTATCAGGTCTCAAATTTAATATTCCATAATCAAATTCACTGACTTTTACTACTTTCCTTCTTACTCCTATTTCCCATTTGCCCCAATTTCCCAGGCTTAAAACTTCAGGATTATCTTTGATTCCTGCCACTCTACTGTGTCCTACATCAAGTCATTTGCCAAATTTTGTCAATTCCATGTTGGCAGTATCTTTCAGTTCTCACTGCCACTACCCACGTTCTCTTTGATTAGCCTTCCTGTTTCATATTATTCTACCATTCGGACGCTTTCAATGACTCTCCGTTGTCTGCAGGACAAAGTACAGACTCACCTGTTCTTTTAGGTCCTCTAGATCTGACCCTAACTGGCCTTTCCAGATGTATTCCCAATTATTCTACATGCACTTCAGCCAAACTGAAATACTCACCAGTCATCAGACATTGATTTATTTTTCAATCTCTCTGCTTTTGGTGTGGTTTTTTCTTTGTTTGTTTTGCTTGATTGAGGATGTTTAGGTTCAGTGTTACTTGTCTTTTCATTACCTACCTCATATGCTACTGCTTTCTTCAAACCTCTTCTGATTTTCCCTTTTAAGAATGATGCACTCTTTTCCTTCTTGAAATAGTAATGTATCATATATGGAACCTTTGGTTGACTTTGGTTCAGAATAGGTTTATTTAGCACCTACTGTATGCAGACACTGTGCTAGGAGTTAATACACAACTGCAGAGAAACAAATTGTCTGTCATTGAGCAACTCACAGTCTAATCCTCTACATGCAGTGGTAGAAAGTAGATGTGAGGTAAGGAAGTAAAAATGTGTCAGATGTGGTCAACTTGAGGGGTGAGAAGAACCTTCACAGAGGAATTTTCTGGGTGGATATGAGTGTCTCCTGGTGGGGTAGGGCATTTTAGGTAGAAGGAACAACATATGGAAAGGACAGAGACACAGAATACTGTGGTGTGTTGGAGTAATTTAGTATTGCTTCAGCATAGAAGTGAGGGGAGGGGTGGTAGAGAGAGACATTGTGGGGATAAGTCAGGAGACTAAAGCAGGGATAGAGCACAAAGAGCCTTTTATACTCTGCTAAGAAGTATGGACTTTTTTTCTGTGAGTAGTGCTAAGCCATTGAAGAGTTTTAAGAATAGCAGTGACATAGTGTTAAAACATAAGATCACTCTGGCAGCTGTGTCGAGTGGAGTATTTAGGGGAGTGGAGTTGGTAACACAGGAGAGGGGAATTTTTATAACAGTTCAGGCAGGAAATTATGAAAGCCTGAACAGTTAGGTTGAATATATTGTAGATATTGGGGTATATTCTGTTGGTAGTTCTAGAGTAGGAGTCAGCAAACTGTGGCCCATGGGCCAAATCTAACCACCAGTTTTTATAAATAAAGTTTTTGGGGGGAACATAACTGCACCCATTAATTTATATATTGTCTGTGACTGCTTTCATGCTATTAATACAATGGCAGAGTTGAATGTATACAACAGGAAGTGCATGGCCCACAAAGCCTAAAATATTTAGTGTGTGAACCTTTACAGAAAAAGTTTGCTGATCCCTATTCTAGACTTTCAGTTCATATCATATTCATCTCTGAATCCCCTATAGTACTCTAAATAGGTCAAAATACTGAGCACTGAGCCATGGTGGGTGTTCAGTAAATATTTTGTGATGAATAAACTTATACATGTATTCTGAATCAAACTACATCCATAAGTCGTAATTTCCCTACTTAATAGGTACAGCTTTCTTCTAGCTCAAAAATGCCAAAGGTTTGGATAGTGTGGGAATATAATATTGGGTCTTTTATAGAATGGATCCATTTAGGGCCTATTTTTCATTCTTCCTTCTTGCTATACTAAATGTCTTAGGCCAGGCATGGTGGCTCACACCTATAATCCTAGCACTCTGGGAGGCCAAGGTGGGAGGATCACTTGAGCTCACGAGTTCGAGACCAGCCTCAACAAGAGTGGGACCCTGTCTCTACTAAAAATAGAAAGAAATTAGCTGGGCAACTAAAAATATAAAAAATTGGCAGGGCGTGGTGGTGCATACTTGTAGTCCCAGCTACTCGGGAGACTGAGGCAGGAGGATCGCTTGAGCCCAGGAGTTTTAGGTTGCTGTGAGCTAAGCTGATGCCATGGTCCTCTACCCGGGTAACAAAGTGAGACTCTGTCTCAAAAAACAGAAACAAGGCCGGGCGCAGTGGCTCACGCCTGAAATCCTAGCACTCTCAGAGGCCGAGGCGGGTGGATCGCTCAAGGTCAGGAGTTCAAACCAGCCTGAGCAAGAGTGAGACCCCGTCTCTACTAAAAATAGAAAGACATTAATTGGCCAACTAAAAATATATAGAAAAAATTAGCTGGGCATGGTGGTGCATGCCTATAGTCCCAGCTACTCGGGAGGCTGAGGCAGAAGGATTTCTTGAGCCCAGGAGTTTGAGGTTGCTGTGAGCTAGGCTGACGCCACGGCACTCTAACCCGGGTAACAGAGTGAGACTCTGTCTCCAAAAAAAACCAAAAAAACAGGAGTTCGAGACAAGACATGTCTTTGTAAAAAGTGATGGTGACTTCAAGAAAAATTATGTAAATGATGTGAAAATTGCTCCTTACCATACTTTCATCTTTCATCTCACACCACATGAAGGCATCTTTTTTCTTCTTCTTCTTAAGATACAGGGTCTTCCTCTGTTGCCCAGGCTGGAGTGCAGTGGTGTGATCATAGCCCACTGTAACTTCGAACTCCTGGGCTCAGGCAATCCTCCTGCCTTAGCCTCTTGAGTAGCTAGGATGACAGGCACGGGCCACAATGTCTGACTAATTATTTAATTTTATGCAGAGAAAGAGTCTCACTGATGTTGCCCAGGCTGGTCTCAAACTTCTGGGCTCAAGTGATCCTCTGTCTTGGCCTCCCAAAGTATTAGGATTACAGGTGTGAGCCTCTGCACCCAGCGTGTGCATCTTGATATAACCCACAATAACTAGTTTACTAGTTATCAGATTTATCGTATGCATTGGCCATGGGATTTTTCTATTATTTAGTCATTTTTCATTTTTACTATAGTAATCCTAATCCCAAATGTCATTCTAAATCATTGTCTCAAAAAGAAACATGCTTTCTTCAAGCATAATTGGATTTACTTACATGCAAGGCAATGAGGAATGGTGGGAAGATGGCAGCTTTTATAGTCAGAAGGTGTGGTTATATATTACATTGCTTTTACATTTTTTGTTTCTGGCCAGTCAAGGGGAAATGCCATTTTTCTCTCTACCATTTTTATGAGAGATTTGCAAGTAAGATGTAGTACAAATAGTTCACATTGTTTCCCTCACTTTTTCCATGTGGTTGAATTCCCTTTAAGCTTCAGGTAATACATATTGATTTGTGATCAACATCCTTTGTACCAAAAAGAGATATTGCTAACATTTATTTCCTTTCCTACATTTTAAAAAATCTGCATTATCAGAGCTCTTTCTTTAAACAGTATTTTTCCAACAAGCCTCCTCAGCTGAACAAAAGATAGACAATTTTAGTCTTCCCATTTCTATAGATGTTTATAGCTTTAAAAGTAGTCACTGATGAATAACTAATTTGTAATTTATGATTAAAAGCTGTTATAGAACTTTAAAACATCCACAACATTCATGATGTTCTTCATATTATAAAAAGCCATTATTAGTGTTATTTTGCTTCCTTTTCAAAAGATTTAGGGCTAACCAAAAATTTAGATGGACTAAACAAGTCTTTCCTGTTAAACTGTTTTTTCAGGTTTTCTGAAACAAGTGGAAAATCTGATCTTAAACACCTGATGTTCATGTCATTTGTACTTGAACCCATGTTTGCAGTCAACTAAAATTCATGTGACATTTGGTTGTTTTTACCGTGAAAGGAATTTCTGCTTCAGGTAGAGAAGATTCGTAACTCAAATTTCTTCTCTAATCTGTTATAAGGAAGTAAGCTGAGGACAGACACACATATGCTTTCCAACTGAATTAAAGCTCTGAGTTATATTTGCAGAATTTCAATAAAATTATTTCTTATTTTCTGTAGAATTTTTGATTGATTAAGGTCATTCTACCCTTAATTTAAGAGGAATGATAAGAACTTTGAAAGGTCAGATTTAAAAGGTTATGAAATTTAAGGGTGACCACTTGATATTTGCTAGTGTTGAAATACAAGTTTATTAGTTTCTGCAGGTATAAGCTGAAAGATGCTGCCTCTTCTATATTGATTAGCTGTTATAAATAAAATGCAGAAAAAAATCTTACTAATTCAAACAAATGAGAAAAGGTTTTCTGAGTTAGTAAAAATTCATACTTGTAGACCTGAAAATAAGATTTTATAAATTTTGATAAAATACTAAAAGTTAGCTAAGAGAAGCCCTTAGGAAATTTATTTTAATGAACAAATAGGAATAATTTACAATTGGAATATTGGTTGCTTACAATAATATAACTTCCTGTTACACTAGAACTTACCAGGAGTACCTGAAAACAACTTGTTCTAAAACACCTCTTCCACCTAGCCGTCTTCATTTGCTTTTAATTCATTGGGTAAGTCCTTTCTTAATAATTAATAAAAAGACAAGTTTCATGCCAGCTTCAGTCCTGAAAGTAAGTCCTTTCTTAATATTTAATAAAAAGACAAGTTTCATACCAGCTTCAGTCCTGAAACCTGTCATATTTTCTGGTAAACATTGAAAGATGGAGAAGATTTCTCTTTCATATTACTATGTGTTTCCATCATTTGAATTCAGATGGGTTTAGGGCTATGTAGGTAAGGGATATTTAAAATGAGGCTGGTAACGCCATTGATTTTATTGTGATTTTATCAGAGCTTGCTTCTTCACTTTTTCCTAAGAGTTTGTACCTTGTAGAATGCTTTTAGATGTGTCAAAAAGTTTTAATCAGAATTCAACCCTTTTTATAAGGGAACCTAGCAGGGAAATCCTGTATCTACCCTTAATGACTTAAGAAAATCTCCCAGTTTGTATAAGTATAAAATGAGGTAACATCTATGAACATACTTTATAAACTAGAAAGAACTGTAGACATTTATAAACTGTGGACTATCATAATTCTTTCATGGAGATGCTTGTTTCCTATATAACACCATTTCCTTTTTTTTAAACTTAGAAATGCCAAATAAATGTGATTAATGTTTATTAAATGCCTAACATGTGCCAATGAAAGTTCTATTAATAATTTGAATGTTAATTGTTCTATTAAGTAGAATATTTGTCTCTTTAAATGTTACTTATTTTCTCTCTTTTTAAAAGTGTAGAAGTCATACATGAACATATTCTTTTGTGAAAGATTCAAGGGTACCAAAACATGTAGGGAAAAAATGACAAAGGTCATCTCTAACACCCTTTTCCTTTCCATCTCCAAAGTTAGCCAACGTTTGGGATATACCTTTATTATAGTTTATTTTCTTTACATTTAAATGCATGTACATATGTACTTTTTTTAAAAAATGAACATTAATGGAATTGTACTATAATTTACATTTTTTACTTGCCAAAATGTCTTGGATAGCTTTCCATGTCAGTACATGTACATTTTGGACATATGAACAGTATTCTAGACTCTTACCACATAATTTGACACATTGTCACACTAGAAAAAATTTTTTTCCTTGGGGCCATGATGTTATATTACAAAAATAGAATAAAAACTTCAAAAACAAAACAATCCTTTTTAATTTAATGAAAAATTTGTTATTTCTTATTGTTTTCTGTGCATGAGTTATATGCCATTAAATTGTCAATATTAATTGTAACAATAAGAACACTAACAAGTAAGATTTTCACAAACCAACTGCAAGATTTTGCTTAGGGGGCCACCCATCACGTAACATGTATGCTACAGCATGGCAGCGTGAGTTGCCTGTGTACCATGCAGCTCCCAGGGTAAAGAGACGTGTGAGTTACATATGCTTCATGAGGCCCTGGGCTCAAAACTAGCGTGAGTTAAATGCAACTCACTTGGCAGTTAATATGTTAAGATCTAAGACCTGTGAAGACAGGGACCTTGTCTGTTTTATTTACTATGTCTCTAGTTCCTAGAACAGTGCTTGGTATATGGTAGGCATTCAGTTAATACAATGAATGAATGAGTAAACAGTATGTTTAACATATAGATTATTTCTGGTTGTGGCTATTGAAAATAATACTGATGTGAAAATGCTCTCCTGTCCCTCCCTGTCTATATAGCAGAGTCTTTTTCCAGGATAGATACCCAGACATATTTTGAAGACATGGTTTCATTGTCTTCTAGTCTAGTGTTGCCAGGGAGAGTTATCATACCAGTCTTATTCTGATTTCTTTACAGGCAATCTGGTTTTGTCTCTCAGAAAGGTTCCAGGACCTTTCTCTTCATGTTTGGTGCTCTGAAAGTTTACAACAGTGGGTGTAGATAGATGTAGGTTTCTTTTCATTTATCCTGGTCCCTCATTGAATCCTTTAAACTGCAACAACACACCTTTCTTCAGCTGCGGAGAATGTTTTTTCTCTTCTGTCTTCTATTGTTTCTTCTCTATCATTCTTTTTTCCAATCTTTCTGAGACTCCTATTAGATCAATGTTAAAACTTCTGGATTTATCTCCCATGATTTTTAACCTTTCCCTCTCACTTTCTGCCATTTCATGGGATTTGGGGCAGGAAGGGAGATACCTAAATGTGTTCTGTTTGCCATCTTGATCCAGTTTCCTGATATGGTTCTCTTTATCCCACAGGCTGACTTTTTTTTTTCCATGTCTGTCATTTCATTTGTCTCAGTAGTCTGTTCCTAAGGGAACATGACTCATTTTCTAATAATTGACAGAAGGTTGATATTTACTTAACATACTTTTACTTTATAGTCACCTTTTTTTTTGAAGATTCCTTTTTTTTTTAAAGCCGTGATACCATTTTAAAAATTAGACTCCCTTATTTTGTGCTATTGGTTGTGAGCCCAGTTGCATTAAAAAATGTGTTGGTATCTTAATCACTCATCAGGTCTAGGCGGCTCCAAGTGCTGATAAAGGCCTTGATGGTTCTCCAGATGTCTAGGTGTTAGCTCCAGGTGCACTAAGTAGAGTATTTGGAATAGGCACATAGATTCTCAAGCACAAAGCATGAGCACAAATCAAAGTTTTAGTTCTTGGTCTCCTAGAGTAATGGTTCTTCAACCTGGTTCAGTATCAGAATCACCTGTGGTACTTTATAAAACAGTAAATGCCTGGGTGCTCTAGTGGACCTGTTATATCAAAATTCTGAGGCAGTAGGGCTGGGCATCTATTAATATATATCTCTGAAGGCTCTAGAGGTTATTCTGAGCTACAGCCAAGGATGAAAACCATTATTCTTATCCTCTTTGCGTATTTTCTTTTTGTATATATATTTTCACTGTTCTTACCCTCTATATATATTTTCTCTTACTCATGACTCATTTTTTTTTTTTACAAAAATGGCTATATAGTGTTCTTTGATACAGATGTATTGTAATTTATTTAATTGGCCTCCTCTTGATGGATATTCAATATGCTTCCAATCATTTGTTATTACAAATTATTATATTAGATATCCTTGTACATGTAATTGTATACATTTGTGAATGTATTTATAGGATAAATTCCTAGAAGTGGAATTGTTTAGACAAAGGTTATACATATTTGTGAATTTGAGAGATATGTTTTGTTTTTTCTAATTTTTTAATTGTATTAAAATACATATAAAATTTACCATCATAACCATTTTTAAGTGTATAGTTCAGTGGTATTAAATGCATTTATAACTTTGTATAACCATCACCACCACCCATCTCCAGAACTCTTTTCATCTTGTAAAACTGAAACTCTGTACCCATAAACAATAACTCCCCATTTCCTCCTCCCCCCAGCCCCTGGCAACCACCATTCTACTGTCTGTCTCTGTGAATTTGACCACACTAAGTACTTCATAAAAGTGAGAATAATACAGTATTTGTCTTTGTGTGACTGGCTTATTTCACTTAGAATAATGTCCTCAAGATTGATCCATGTTGCACCATATGTCAAATTTTTAAGACTGAATAATAAATAGTCCACTGTATGTATATACTACATTTTGCTTATCCATTCATCCATCAGTGGGCATTTGGGACACTTCCATGTTTTAGCTATTGTGAATAATGCTGTTATAAGCATGGCTATGCAAATAACTCTTCAAGAATCTGTTTTTAGTTTTTTGGGGTAAATACCCAGAAGTGGAATTGCTGGATCATATGGTAATCCACCAAACTAATTTCCACAGTGGCTGCACCATTTTACATTCCTGCCAACAGTGCATACGGGTTCTGATTTCTCCACATCCTCACCAACACTTACTATTTTCTGTTTTATTGGTAGTAATCATCATAATGGGTATGAGGTGAGATTTAATTGTAGTTTTGATTTGCATTTCCCTAATGATTAGTGATGTTAAGAATCTTTTCATGTTCTTATTTAAGGCCATTTGTTTATCTTCTTTGTAGAAATGTCGGTTCAAGTCCTTTGCCCATTTTTTAATTGGGTTGGGGTTTTTTTTTAATTTTAGGAGTTCTCTATATGTTCTGGATATTAATCCCTTATATATATGATTTGCAAATATTTGGGTTTTTGATTTGTGAAAATATACTTTACAATCCTTGGGTGTTATATTCTTAGGCTGAAAATATTCTTAAATATTCTTAAATCTGGGAAGTCCTTACATTTTGTTTTCATTTATACTTAGGCCAGTACTAAAGTGGAAGTGGACATGGAGAAAGCAGAGAGCCTGCAGGTGACAAGGGGAGACTTCCTTGCTTCTTTGGAGAATGATATCAAACCAGTGAGTATGAATATTGAATGATATATAAGCCAAAAAATAATAATAACAATTCAGGAGTAGAATAAGTGCCATTTTACCCAGTATTACAAAAGGTTATATGCAGTTTTATAAAATGAGAAAATTTTAGTATTAGAAGTATCCAGTATAAGAAACATCTATACAATAACTATAATGGCTGGGTGATTAACCAATACTTACCTAAATATTTCTCATGATAGAAATATTTCTCATCTTATAAAGCAGGCTATTCAATTTGGAGACTTTCTTTTTTTTTAAATATATTTTTTTAAATTTCAGAATATTATGGGGGTACAAATGTTTAGGTTACATATATTGCCTTTGCCCTGTCCAAGTCAGAGCTACAAGTGTGTCCATCCCCCAGACAGTGCGTATCGCACCCATTAGGTCTGAATGTAATCATCCTCTTCTTCCCCTCCCACCTGCCCAACACCCGATGAATGTTACTACCATATATGCACATAAGTGTTGATCAATTAATACCAATTTGATGGTGAGTACATGTGGTGCTTGTTTTTCCACTTTTGTGATACTGCACTTAGTAGAATGGGCTCCGTCTCCATCCAGGATAATACAAGAGTGCTAGACTTTCTAATTGTTAGGTTCTACTTTATATTGAAGTAGGATTAATTTTCTTATTGGTTCTTATACAATGCCGTGGTACAGAAACCTAAATTCAGTCCATCCTCCATATGTCAGTTATTATATTTAAAATTAACTGTCAGATCTTCCCCTCTCTCCTTTCTGCATCCTTTTCCAAGGCATCCGTTTCTCTTGCTCTATACCTTTTGGTTCTCTGACTGCTATAGTTTATAAGATCCTTAACTATTCTAGGTACCCTTTAAAAAAAAGTGTCAGTTTTCTTACAATACACTCAAAACAGACATAGTTAGAGCTTTAGAATACAATATAAAGTCATTAACCCATTTTCCTATAAAACAACAACTAACATTTGAGTAACCATTGTTTGGAGTTCTGTATTAGCACAAAAACAGATTGTAGAAAGGCTCAGTTCTTAAAGAGGCATGTATGTTTGTTTTTCTTTCTTAAATGGACCTCAGGTGCACAGAATTAGATTAATCTTAATCTTTAATTTGTGATACACTATTGTCATTAGTCTATATTTATGATATAAAATAAAATATGTATGTGATTTTTCTGGGACTTGCTATTTTATTAAGTACGTTTTTATGAAAGAGTCATCCATATGATTTCCTGTAGCTATACATCATTCATTTTCATTAATGAGTAGCATTCCATTGTGTAACTACCATAATTTATTTTCCTGTCAATTGCAAGTGACCAATTTTTTGTTATTACAAACAAGTACTGTTATTAAGCATTCTTGAATGAGTTTCTCTTAGATATTTTGGAATAAAATTGCTGGGTTGTTGGGTATATGAATGTTCAACATAAAAAGGCAATTTCAAACTGTTTTCCCAGTGGTTTTTACCCCAATAAGGTAAAAGATATCTTCTTGTTCTACATCCTTTCCAGCACTTGGTATTTTCAGACTTAATTTTGGCCATTTAGTTGGATACAGATGGGATCCTATTTTGTGTATTTGTTTTTTTCTTTTTTTTTTTTTAAAGAGAAAGGATCTCACTTTGTCACCCAGGCTAAAGTGCAGTGGCATGATCTTAGCTCACTGCAGTCTCTCCTGAGGCCAGGAGTTCAAGACCAGCCTGGGCAACACAGTGAGACCCAACTCTACAACAAAATTTTTTAAAAATTAGGTGGGCTGGATGTCACACGCTTGTAGTCCTACCTGGGAGGCTAAGGTGGAAGGATGTTTGAGCCCAGGAGTTCAAGCCTGCAGTGAGCTATGATCACACCACTGCATTCCAGTCTGGGCCACACAGTGAGACCCTGTCTCTATTAAAAAAAAAATATTCACCATCATAATCATTTTTACGTGTACATACAGCTCAGTGGTATTAAATACATTCATAATGTTATATAACTATTACCACCATCCATCTCCAGAGCTCTTTTCATTTTTAAAACTGAAACTCCACATAACTCCCCATTTTTCCCTCCCCCACAATCACTGGCAACCACCATTCTATCTGTCTCTGAATTTGAATAAGTACCTCATATAAGTGGGGAATCATACAGTATTTGTCTTTTTGTGACTGGCCTATTTCATTTAGCATTATGTCCTCAAGCATGACGTGTCATGTTGTGGCACTTGTCAAAATGTTTTTCCTTTTTAAGGCTGAATAATAGTCCATTGTGTATATATGTATATATACTAAATTTTGCTTATCCATTCATCTATCAGTGGACAGTTGGGTTCCTCCCACATTTTAGCTATTGTGAATAATACTGCTATAAACATGGCTGTACAAATATCTCTTCAAGACCTTGTTTTCAGCTGGGTGCGGTGGCTCATGCCTGTAATCCTAGCACTCTGGGAGGCAGAGGTGGGAGGATTCCTTGAGCTCTGGAGTTTGAGACCGACTGAGCAAGAGCAAGACCCTGTCTCTACTAAAAATAGAAAAATCAGCCAGTGTCATGGCTCATGCCTATAGTCCCAGCTACTGGGGTGGCTGAGGCAAGAGGATCGCTTGAGACCAGGAGTTTGAGGTTGCAGTGAACTATGATGACACCGCTGCAATTGCTAAATTATATGATAATTCTATTTTTAATTTTTTGAGGAACCACCATACTGATTTCCACAGTGGCTGTACCATTTTACATTCCCACCAACAGTGCATAAGGGTTCTGATTTCTCCACATCCTCGCCAATACTTACTGGTTTCTATTTTTTTTTTTTGGTAATGGTCATTCCTAATAAGTACAAGGTGAAATTTAATTTTTAGTAGTTTTGATTTGCATTTCCCTAATGATTAGTGATGTTGAACATCTTTTCATATGTTTATTGGCTGTTATATTCTTTCTTTTTTTTTTTTTTTTTTTTGTTTCTGAACTGTAAGGGGCCAGAGGCCTGATCTTTTTTTTTTTTTTTAATTGGGGGAAAACTACAAAGCATTTACAGTACCATGTTTACAGGCTGTTACATTCTTGACAATAATTATTTGTTGCAAGTATCTCCTTTAAAGAGAAAAGTCAATTGCTTTAGCCCTGTTTTTAAGACTATTGTGACTTTTAAATATAAAATAATTACTTTCAAAAAGTTACTGAGCAGCGTTGGTGGGATAGTGGTGAGCATAGCTACCTTCCAAAAAGTTACTGAGCAATTCTAAGATTTTTGTTAGTGGCAAATAATTTGGCTATAAGGAAGTAAGAACTAAAAAATTACTTTTATTTATTCCAGGAGTCTGGACGATAAAACAAAAAATGAAATGCTGGGATGTATAAGGGAGACATACGGAGTCACCATTATAAATTGCAGTTCAAACATCTTAAATATTCTGCCATGAGACATGAATTATATACCTGGAACAATTAAAGACAAATGCCAGCCAACCTATAAATTTTCTAGAACAGCCCCTCAACCAATATTTGTTAGATTCTTCTTTTATAACTTTTTAGAGGGCCACTGAATTTGTCATATCCAGGCCAAAGAATGAGGACTTTCCTCTGTACTCAGGAATCAAAAGGACTAGTATATGGAAGGACACTACCCAAAGAGTGGTCTGAAAATGTTTTTGTGGCAAAGTAATAGGACATGAAACCACTGGATACTGTTTGAGAGGCATTATTACAAAATTGACTTTCTGTGAGGTGTAAGTTCTAAAGAACTGTTAAAATTATTCTGTATATCAGGTAATCAAAAATTGACTTTTTCAGAGATGTGATAATCTTTAAAAAGTTAAAATTCTCAGATACATGACCTTTACATGTACATTGGGTTACGTTTTCCTACTTATTTATTCTCCTGTTAGCCTTGTGAAAATCCAATTCAATTGTAATTACTAAAGTTATTGCCTGCTTTTGGCAGCTATTTTGATGGGAGTTATAATCTTTGAGATTAGAAATTGAAAATGAAGAAGGATGTGATTTAAGCTCTATTATGTAGTGAACACAAATAAAATTATTATATATAGTAATTGCTTTTGTTTCCTTTCCTAATCCTTCAATCTTTCATTATAGCTGCTCATATCTGTCTCATTCTAAATCTTATATTTATGCACATAAACTTACCCTTAGTGCCATTTAACTTACATCCCCTACTGCAAAGTTGATGTCTTCTCATTACCATTTTATATTTTAAATATAAAATATTTTATGTTTTATACCGTTTTAATCCATAGCACCTATAGTCAGTGTTAGGAAAGTATATTTGTCTGCTGAGCTGTTTCTAATTTCTATAATAAGTCCATAATCTCTTTTTTTTTCTTCATTCTTAACAGAAAGGCCACAAACTGCATACACTTTATAGAAGCAAACACATTGGAACATACTCTTTCTGCCAGGAATTGTGAGGGTTTGGGTTTTGGTCAAATCTAAGCCTAGAATATATGGCTTTTATTCCATTAAGTCACCCAAAGCAGCTTTCTTTTTTCCTGTTGGGTAAAAAGTGAAATGAGAATTTATAAAATAGTTTTTTTGCTTTCTAAGCTTTTTACATGAATACAGGATAGTGCTCAATACTTTCAGTATGTAGGAACTATTCATCTTTTATACATTTAAATATCTTAGTTTTTAATACTAATGTTCAAAATGCTTTAAACTATCCTTTTCCTCAATAGGCATTTGGCACAAACCAAGAGGATTATGCAAGTTACATTATGAATGGTATCATCAAATGGGGTGACCCAGTTACCCGAGTTCTGGATGATGGGGAGCTGCTGGTTCAGCAGACAAAAAACAGTGACCGCACACCATTGGTCAGCGTCCTTTTGGAAGGTGAGAATAAATTATGAAATGGCATTAAAGTAAAAAAAAAAAAAAAAAAAAACTTTTTTAAAGCCATTTAGCACATTCCAGAAAAGTGATTGTTTTCAGTTCTTAACCTTGTTCATGATCTGAAAATAGTATTTCAGTCTGTGTACCAATATTGTGTACAAATTAAAATTTTATTGGGGTGGAATGTTACTGGTGAATGATAGCTACTCATTTTCTTGTAGGATTATATCTAAATTTATGTGGTACTTAATAGACTGAATGATACCACATAGCACTTGACTCAATTAAATAAATATTTACTGAGTACTTGCTATATTTTAGTAATGAACTAGTTGCTGGGGATACAAAGACAATCAAGTGTTCAGTCTGGTCATGAAAAAAGACTTGTAAAGAAATTCCTAACTACTGTGTTTATATGTAAAGGTGTGCGTGAATGCAAGTTATTTTGCATAAGGGTGGTCAGGGAAAGCTAGAGATGATGTTTAATTTAGGCCTCGAAGGATCAGTTAGGATTTTATCAAGTAGACAAAAGGGGAAGGACATTCCATTCACAAATCATTAATTTACAGTTATGATTAGTATGACAACAGAAAAGTTCCATGAGACCACATGATAGGGGAACCTAACCCCCTCCAAAGGTTGAGGATTAAAAGCTCTCTGAGAGGAACATATTAAGCCAGGACCTAAAGGATGAGGAGAAACTGGCCAAACAAAGTAATGGGGGAAGATGTTCTAGGCAGAGGGACCAGCATGTGAAAAAGTTTTGGGCAGGAAGGAGCTTGAAACATAAAGATGAGATTGGCTAGAGGTGAAACTGAAGAAGTAGACAGCAGCTAGTTCACACAAAGCCTTGTAGGCTATGTTAAAACATTTAGACTGTATCTTAGGAGCAGTGGGAAGCCATTTGTAGGGTTTTAAGCAGTGAAGTCACATGATCAGATTTCTGTTTTCAAAACATCATCATGTCTACTTTATGATGGAGAGTAGTTGGCGGGGCAAAAAGATACAGTAGAGACTAATGGTTAGAAGCAGTTGCATTAGTTCTAATGAGAACTGACTGGTTTGAAGTAATGTGGTGGTAGCAGAGACAGCGATAAGTAGAATAATTTGAGAAATATTTAGGAGGCAGAATAAAAAAGACTTCATAATTATTATCATTCGAGCCCTTACTGTCTGCCAGTTACTCTGCTAGCACTTTTATACATGTTATCTCATTTAGACCTCACTGCACTCCTGTGAGGGTAGATGCTGTTGTTATCCCTGTTTTGTAGATGGGGAAACTGAAGCTTAGAAATATTGAGTAGATTAAATATGGGCAGGGGTATCAAACATGACCCCCAGGTTTCTGACGTAAATGGCTTGGTAAATGGTGCTGTTTACTAAGATTGGGAACATTAGTGGAGAAGCAGATTTCTAGAGGAAAGATCATGAATTCTGTTTCGAACATGTTACAAGTCTAGGTTCATATAGGATAATTGAATTGGAAATGTTGAGTGACGTGTTGGATATGCGGGTCTGACACTCAGCAGAGAGGTCTGGATGGCAGTAGATTCATGAGTTGTCCGTGTATAGACTGCCATTGAAGCCATGGGAGTGGATGAAGTCATTCTTACAGAAAGGGTGTGGGTTGAGATGAAGAGGAGGCCTAGAATTTATCTCTGAGGTGTGTTAACATTTAGGAACTGAATAAAACAGAATGAATTGACAAAGAAGACTGAGCAAGAGTAATCAGTGAGGAAAGGGGTGGGGGGAGAGGATGCTATCACAGAAGCCAAGAAAAGAAACTTAAGAAAGAGGGAAGTTATTAATTGTATCAAATGCTCCCAAAAGGCCAACAAAGATAGTGTCTGTTGGGTTTGGTGACATGAAGGTCCTTGGTGACCTTGATGGGAGCCTGATCAGTTTAGTGGGAGTGGGAGCCGTGAGGTTTGCTGAGAGTGCAGGGGAGGAAAAGAGTAAAGGCAGCCAGGGAAAGTGATTACTATATTTAGGGAAGTTCCATTTTGAAGGGGTAGCGTTGAAGGCTGTGATGTCCAAAAAGAGTTTTTGTTTTGTTTATTAAATTTTCAGATAGACCAGAGCATGCTTAAATGATTTTGGAAAGGCTTCAGGGAAAACAGAGGAAGAGTATGAACATAAAGAGAAAGAAGAACAATCAATAGTGTCAGGTTCCTGAGAAGATGGGAAGGAGGATTTGGTTGGTTTATGGTTGAAATAGGGACACATCTTCCAGCACACAGAAGGGAAGGGAGGGTATGACTAAATGCAGGTAAGCTTGTAGATTTGCCTGCCTTTATGAGAAGGCCCAAGTCTTTAGAATTCTAGCTTTTTAAGTCACATTTGCTTCTAATAAGGCAGTTTTTTGCTGCCCCCAATATCATCTCCTAAAATTACATTTTTTTGTTAGATGATTTGATAGAACGTATAAGTACTGATATGCATTTGAATGTGTTTTCTTTTTTTTTTTTAAGCAAAAAACCCTTCTCCTTTATATAGTTAGCCAGAAAGTTTGAAGATTAAGGCTGTGTGAGAGAGTAAGAAGACATGTATTTCACCATACTCTTGGGAAATGCTAATCAGTCCATTAAGTTCAGTTGCTAGTAAATAAGAGAAAACATGTCTGCTGTGAAATTGTGTTAGGAAATGTTAATGAGCAACTAGTTGAGACCTCAGTACATTGTGGATAAAAGTTTAAACTTGTTTTATTTCCCTTTGCTTAGGTTGGCTTTTTTCCCCTGACTTGCTCATATCTTTATGCAGGCCCTCCTCATAGTGGCAAGACTGCTTTAGCTGCAAAAATTGCAGAGGAATCCAACTTCCCCTTCATCAAGATCTGTTCTCCTGATAAAATGATTGGCTTTTCTGAGACAGCCAAATGTCAGGCCATGAAGAAGGTATCAAGATTTTTGCTTTCATTTTAATTTCCTATCTCTTGGATGTGTGTGTGTGTGTGTGTGTGTATGTACATGTATATTTATAAAAAACCCATAGCAACTATGTTCTTCACAAGTGGAACTAAATTATCGGGGGTGGCAGGAAGTAACTGTTTCAGATTTTTCAACTTTGTAATGCATTTTTATTACCTGCATTTAGACATACCCTCCCTTCCCTTCTGTGTACTAGAAGATATGTCCCTCTTCCCACCATAAACCAACCAAATCCTCCTTCCCATCTTCCCAGGAATCTGACACCTTTACCTTCTAAATTATGCTGTGTTTAATACATATTAAGATTAATTTCCATTTCCTAAGTTTGTATCAACTTGATTGAAAGAATCATAGTTAAGAGTGGGCAGAGTAGAACAAATGCATGTAGGATTTTTTTTTAAGTTCTTTCATTAATGTACAAAGTCAGACTGTTTGGGGTCAATTAAGTTCACTGTAGAGTTGGAAAAAGAACATAGATATATCATTGGGAAGATATTCCCAAGAACCCCTACAAAAGGATAATTGTTAGGTAATAATCAGAGTCTACCTGACAACTTAATCTAGTCCTGATCCTATTCCTTTCTCCAACTGCCATTTGATTCCTTCTTAATATGGCCACTTTGAACAATCAGTGAAGTTAGAACAACATAGGACAGAATCCTGGGGCTGAAAAGACTATAAGATTATCCATTCATATCTTACATTCAAGCAAGTGCCACATAAGGCATCTTTTAAAAAAGCAGCAACAACAACAAAAATCAATGATAAAGACGTTTAACAGCTGTTTCATCTCACTTGGTAGCCCATGTTTTCAGTGATAATCTAATTTCGCATAATCCCAGACAGTGAGGAGATTTTTTCTTCCATCCAGCTGAAGTAGTTCTCTTACTTACATCCTTTTTTTTCATGCTTGATCTTTTATGGATATGAACTGACCAAGAGTTGTGAAAAAATCAGAAATAGGGAAAAGAATCTTGGGAATTGAAGTACCATCTAGTACAGACAGCTTGGGGTGTTCTTTTACGTTGCTCCTAGGCGCTCACTCTATAAAGATGTAGCATAGAATTACTTCAATTTTTCTTTAGGAAAGAGACTGGAGAGGAAAAATATATTTAAAAAGAAGAAGACTCCCAAGAAATGTTAAGTTTGAGAAGTTCGTGTAAGTTGTTTGTGCAGGTGGCAGAAAATTGTTTTTGTAGGGTGCTTGAAATGGAGGAAGGCAGACTTGTAGCAGTGTTCCAGCCATACGCAGGGAAACGTCAAGATAAATACTCTGCATGAGAGTCTTTGAAATCGAG
Organism: Lepilemur ruficaudatus; assembly: GCA_963574885.1. Lineage (NCBI taxonomy): Eukaryota > Metazoa > Chordata > Mammalia > Primates > Lepilemuridae > Lepilemur > Lepilemur ruficaudatus. Next base: position 496 of record CAUYRT010065263.1, on the reverse strand, counting down.
TGTGAAAAGAGAGGGAAATGTTATTTGACAGAAAAAGAACTTAGAATATCATAGTCCATTTACTCTGAGATGAAACCAATAGTATCTGCCTTCAGAGGAAAATCTGGATAGAATAACTCAGACCAGTAATTTTCCTAGAGTAGGTAAGGGCTATTTTGTTTTGTTTTGTTTTTTGTTTTCCCTCTAAAGGGAACCCTTAAGCCACTTCTTCCAGTGAAAATTTAAATAATAGCCCTTGGAATGTCTAGTCATTGAATGTCCCATTTATTTATTGAATAGCTAATTCTGTTGGCATTACCCTCAATCATCTATTCCTTTACTTGTTCAAAAGTAGTAGCCTTCTAGGCTGGGCGCAGTGGCTCACGCCTGTAATCCTAGCACTCTGGGAGGCCGAGGCGGGTGGATCGCTCAAGGTCAGGAGTTCAAAACCAGCCTGAGCAAGAGCGAGACCCCGTCTCTACTAAAAATAGAAAGAAATTAATTGGACAACTAAAAA
>CAUYRT010065261.1:0-18159 GCA_963574885.1 Lepilemur ruficaudatus | reverse complement strand
TGGTGAACTAATACCTCTTGTATTATCCTGGATGAAGCTGAAGCCCATTCTTCTAAGTGAAGTATCACAAAAATGGAAAAACAAGCACCACATGTACTCACTATTAAAATGGCACTAATTGATCAACACTTATGTGCACATATGGAAGTAACATTCATTGGGTGCTGGGCAGGTAGGGGGAGGAGAGGATGGGTAAATTCATAACTAATGGGTGCGGTGTGCACTGTCTGAGGGATGGGCAGGCTTGTAGCTTTGACTCAGGCAATGCAAAGGCAATATATGTAACCAAAGTGTTTGTACTCCCATAATATTTTGAAATAAAAAAAGTAAATTTGACAATAAAATAAAAAGAACTTGATCCTGTGTCTGATTATAAAATGTGTTCTCTAGAGCCACATTAAAGCTTTTAGGGTATGGAAAGGAGTTATGACCACTTTTATTAAGCATATACCATGCACTAGACACTATGTAGACCTGTTACAAGAATATTATTTAATTCCTTTGATCAATTCAATAAATTAGGCACTTTAGGTCCATTTAATACTGTGTGTGTGGGATAAACTGAGGTTCAAACAGTGAACACAGATTGCTGCAAGCCACTGGTCTAACAACTGGCAATGCCAAAATTTAAACCCAAAGTCTGGCTCCAAAGCCCCAGCTTTTTCTATGACCTCCATAAAAACCAAATGTCATTCTCACAGTATTCTATTTTGGGATTCATATGAGGAAAAAAATCAAACTTTTAATGAGGATCCTGATGAATTTCAATTCAATGACCCAGTTTTTTTATAATTTTTATTTTAAAATAAGACATTTTCAAAGACCATGCCCTAGTGAACTTTCATCTTTTTTTATTGCACTCCAAGTTCTATGACCTCTTCTTTCCACCTTCCTTCCCTGAAAACTTTTGAGATTAAACATCTTAATTGGCTGCCCTGATGCCCTCTGTGTTGCATGGAGTCAGGAGTATGGAAATGGCCTCTTTCGGTTATATAATGGCAAGCCTCCTCTTCTTCCTTAGCCAGGAGCAAGGGGAGAGGGGAGGAGATTATGATCACATGAAATCCAGTTCATGCTTGAGCTCATGATCTTGGAGGATCTTGTCCAGTTTTAAGACAGGAAAAGGAATTCTGATTAGTTGAGGCACCAACAAAGTGCCAGGCAGTATACTAGTTTTTAATTTTCACAATAGCTGCATGAAATATCAGTATCCTTTGTGCAAATGGAAAAAAAAAAACTTGTGGTTCACAGAGGTAAAATAACTACCCAAGATGATACAGCTGTTGAGTGAGAGTTTGGACCTGATCTGTGTCTGGCTTCAAATCTTTGGTGTTTCTCAAGTTGTAAATTTCATTCTTTTAATTCTTTGAACTCCTCCTCCATATCCTACACATAGTTATATTAATTTCTTTTGGTTGCAAGTAACAGAAAACCACTCAGGCTAGCTTAACAAAAAGGAGACATTTATTAGAAGTCACTGAGGTTTCTTACCAAGCCCAAGAGCAGATCTGAACGTCAAAACCAAACAGGAATTTGATAGCGAGTACAAGTGGAGCCTATTCTTCTGATCTTGTGGTACCTTCTTAATACTCTGAAATAAAAATAAAAGTAAACCAAACAGGAATAACCAGGAACTTGAATTCCATGTGGACTTTCTCTCCATCTATTAAATGAACGCCTCTGTGTTTGCTTCATTCTTCTTGCTCATTGCAGACTAGCTTCTTTTACTACCTCCACACACAAGAAAAATACTGACAGCTGGCACCTCTACTTTAAATTTAACTAGTCACATGATTATGCAGAGCTCTTTTCTTTCTCACTTCCCCCTATCTCTTTGTCTTTTTCTCTCTCTTCCCCTCCCAATTCTGTGTCCTTAGGGAAGAGATTAATTAGCTTGACTAAATCTTGCGCATCCATCCCTAGCCCAATCATCTGTGTCTGAAGACTGGGAGAAATGTTACGCCAATATGGCGGCTCCCACTAGAACCCTGTAGATGGAGGGAGACAGGGAGTGTACTCCAAAAACTGTGAGGGGAGATTCTGGAAATTGTGGAAGTTGTGATTGTGCTGGATAGACAACCTAAGAGCTCTCCTTTATAAGAAAATTATAATAATATTTACTCATTATGAGAAGCCAGTGAATGTCATATAAAACATTCAGAGCAGTGTCTATTGAAGTAAATGTTCAAATAATGGAGCAGGTTACAGTATTTGATACTCAACAATGTTCACTCGTTCCCTTCTTTGGGTCTTGAGGTGGAAAACAGAACGGATTGCTATTTGGGGAGGAGAAAAGTCAGTGCATGAGCTCAAAAGAGAATGAATAAAATGCACTGGAATTCTTCTTAGAACAGAAATTAGTGCCTGTTTATCTCTAAGGAAGAGGTCCTTTAGTTACAGGGAAACTCAAGTATTTGGGCATTTTTTTCCCTCTCCTTTATGTTCTTAACCATGGATGCACATTTAGATTACCTGAGGTGCTTTGAAAATGCTGATGTTTAGGTTGCACCTTCAGAGATCTGACTCCATTGGGATGGGGTGGGGCCCACGCATTAATTTTTCTAAAAGCTTCCACGGTGACTCTAACATACACAGAGGGGAGAACCACTGATTTCAAGTGAGAAGCAGTTGTCTGAGGACCTGAGCCTATGCGGAGAAGACACCAAGACCAAAAAGCCACATAATCACAGGCAGACGCAGAAGGCTGAGTTTGCCACAGGCAGACGTTGACAAGGCTCTGAGGTGATGTCCTCCTCAGGCAGTGCTGTGCTGAAGTCACTGATGGGTCTCTTCTGGAGGAAGGCCTGTTTTTGATAATTATAGGAGAGATAATGGAAACTCAGGTGGACCGTGTAGTGTTAAGTACACTCCTGGTGGCTCCAATCGGCTCTGCTCTTTTAACTCATCATTTCCCATTTGAAATGGTATTATAGCATATTAGGAAGAGCTTTCTGAGACCTTAGGTGATGGGATAACAGGTTCAAGTGGCCATTTCTGATACACAGCCAAACTTCAAGAACAGAATAAGAACGTACACTTGCTCCACTGGCTTACAGTAGGAAGGGTCACCTTGGTCTCTCCAGTCACTCACTTTCTAGACAATTATAACAACTGCCTTGCAAAGTTGATGACAGCACCTTGAATTTGTACACTTTGCAACTTATAAAGCTCCACCATGAATATCTCTGTGTTGCCCAAAGTGGGCATCAGAAAACAGAGGAGATATATAAGATAATTTTAGGTGGAACGTGGAGATTTGTAATAGTTATCTTAATGCATATTAGGAAAAACATAATTAGCAAGTGAAAACCATGATTTTACAGGCATCTCTTATAAAGTAGATAATTAAGGGTTTTCCCCCCTTCTCTTAGTGAATAGCTTTAAAGAGATGTATTAATTTCATGTGGTAGGTGGATGTGGCAAGAGATTGTGATGTATTTTGAGGATGATCCAAGTTTTGGATTGCTATTTCATTATTTCCTTGTGTTATTTCATGGAGTCACAAACAATCTGGAGTAAATATAATAAATAAACCATCACTTGTTTTTTGCTCCACTTTATGGTTTAGGAAATTGAGGCTTTGAAACTGTAAATAACTCATCCAATTTTCTTCACAGACCTAAATTCATGTGTTGTGAATCTAACTGCAGAATTCTTTCTTCTCCCTGACTCTTCTACAGAAAGTCAATGTCTAAGACAGAGCTTTTGTTTTCCTAGCAGGCGAGGGAAGTCTTCCCAGAGTCAGCCACGCTCCTTCTACTGTACCTTTTCAGGATTAATGACAGGTGTGGTTCTGAATACACAACAAAATGGGTTAACTTAGTGGTTCTCAAAGGGAGGTTCCAGGCCAGCAGCATCAGCATCCCATGGAACCTACTAGAAATGAAAATTCTTAGATCCACTCGAGAACTAATGAGTCAGAAACTGGGGATGGGGCCCAGAAATCCGTTTCATCAACCTATAGTGTAATTCTGATGGACACTTAAGTCGGAGAACTATACTATGCCTCTTACCCAGGAGGCATTTAGCAATGTCTGGTGACGTTTGTGGTTGTCCCAGCTGGGGCAGAGGGTGCTATGAATATATAGGGATTTGAGGCCAGGGTTGCTGCTGAACATCCCAAAACACACAGGACAGCTCTGCACAATAAAGAATTATCCAGCCCAAAATGTTAATTGTGCTGAGGTTGAGAAACACTATACCATACTAATTGATCTTGTCTTGATTAGCATAATGGCGAGACCAATGGAACTATTTTGAAGAGGTCAAAAATCATCTTAAATTTTCTGTTTACTTTGGCCTCTGATCGACTGGGTTGCATCACTTTTATTTGCCAGTGCTCAGAGGGAGATGGCTGCAGGCAAGGGTCTTCTCCAGGCTGCTCGTGAGCACATTCATGACACCTGCAACGGATACAAACTGTGGTCAGAGAGACCAGGGCAGCCTGTGGCAACATGTGAGACTTGTACTTGGTGTACTCTACCTTATCTCTCTCAGCACCCAAGACTTTCAACTGTCTCCTGGAGGCTAACATTTCACCTGTCCAGGTCCTTGTTAATGAGGCAGGATAGCATAATGGTCAACAGCACCATTTGAGAGGGAGTCAAATTCTCTGGAGCCAAATCCCAGCTTCACCATTTCTTTGCTGTGTGACTGTAGGTAAATTTCTCACTTTCCTGAGCCTCAGTTTCCCCATCTGTAAAATCAGGGTGACAGTAGTAGTACTATTCTCTCAGCAGTATTATGAGCATCACATGGGACAGTGCATATAAATCTTCTAAAGCAGTGCCAGCCATAAAAATGCTTGCCCTCTGCTAGTTATAATTATTATTAATACTCTGTACTGTCTCTCTGGGTCTTCAATCTCTTAAAAATGGCAAGTCTGCCCCTTAGTGCTCAAGAAGAACTCATGATGCCCACGTCTTTGGGCTCGTTCCAGGGCTGGGCTCTTCGTTCCTCCTCATACCTGATACAGGATGTTGCTTATCCAGAATCAACCCTTCCTCTCCCCTTCCCTCTGGTAAACTGGGCAATGAATTGCATCCTACTCTCCCTTCTCCTAGGAGTTCACCCTGGCCCTGGAAGGTTGGTGTTATTACCGAGGGGGATGAGACAGTTATCTTGCACTTAACTGTCTGCCCTAAATATTAAAGAATTAATTTGAAATAATGGGTTTTCAGCATCAGGGAAGACATTTTCAAGCAAGGGATGGCTTTCCTCCACACAAACAGGCTCTCGCTGCAGCTTTTATAGGTCGGCTTGGACCAGGTTAATATGGCTTTCAAAATAATCAAGGGGCAGAATTAGAATCTGTCTTCTCTCATTAAGTCCAAGTCTTGCCTGAATATTAAAATATGCAGAAATCGGCACAGGTAGGAGGACAGCTGGCCTCCAGGTCAAACTAGGCAAAAGGGAATAGGGATGAGATTCCTCATTCATGGTCCAGGAAGCAAATGGGGTCAACGTCATTAATAGCAGAGTATCCCCAATTTGTCCCCAGATGATCAAACCACTGAGGGGGGGCCAATGGGGGGAGCTACATGTTATTAGGATGAGAACTGTTGGAGGTTCTGTTTTGTCCAGTAGCCTCAGAAATATGCCAAAGGTGTCCCAAGAGGCTCCCGGCTTACACCATGTGAAAGCCTCTTTCTGTGTCTGAATCCAAGTGCCACAATGCGAAACCTGCTCCACATCCAAATAGGATAAAACGGGGAAATCTCACACAGGTACCTATGCAGCCCTCTTGATAACAACAGTCTCCTCCTGTGTGGAATTATATTATAGAAAGGCAGTTTGAACAGTCTTCAGATTCCAAGGCTGGGGGAGGACAGAATGTGGGGAAATCAAACATCCCCAGGAGCACCTGTCAGGTTTGTTGTTGTTGTTCCAGAGTTCTGTTTGTGGGCCACGGAGTATCTATCAGAGTATGTGTGGGCTTCATGCAAAAATAATAAAAGTTAACAGCCAGCCTATGACTCGTTCAGAGGGAGTTATTACTGGAGTATTTTTATGAGCCATGCTACAAGGACAGCACTGATGGATGGAGACTTCCATTTCAAAGGTCTGTTTAGTTTTTCAGGGACAAGTGGTATTTTGGTGGCTCATCAATACAACAGTTGTAGGGGAAAATCAGCTAAAGGGTAAGAGCATTAAATATAAGAAAGATGAAACAGTTAAATAGCAAAGGATGGAATACACCAAGCCCTATTTTAGGCAAAAGGACAGTGACTCTCAACCGTGGCTATGCACTAGAATTATCTGTAGCTTTCAAAAATAATCCAATTTGAAAATCCACTCTAATGCCAACCCCCCGACTAATTAAACCAGAAGCCCTGGGGATTTTCCCAGGCATTGTTGTTTTTTTTAAACCTCCCCGGATGATATCAGTGTGAAGTCAGGGTGGAGAACCACTGACCTGAACTGACAGAACTGAATAGGACATAATTTGCTCCCTCAAGAAAATAATCAGAGGCAATCGGGTAAATAAACACATGTGACACCGGGTATTAGATGCACCAATGGGCATATGTGCTGTATGAGGTATAGTGGTTTTGGAGAGAACAGAATGACTAATTTCCTTGGGAGGGTGAGGGACTTTTTCAAGGTAGAGATGTCAGAATAATTTTGAAGAAGATACAGGATTTGACCAATATGGCTAGCAGGAGAGAAGATTCTAGGGAGAAGGAAGCTCATGTTCTCATATGCTGTGCACTCAATCTGAGAAAAGCCAAGAAAGTACTGGAAATTTCCCACCTAGCAACTATCAGTTACAGAACAATTTGTGCAGAATGGTCAAATTCTGGTACCTAACCTGAAAAGTGCTCTTGACTGATGAGAAATAAGTGGCTAGAAAAAGAAATCCCCTTTCCCTTCACTGGATCTCAGAGAGTTAGAGCCGAGAGGTGGAAGGAGCACATGTATAGAGATGCCCTTCCTAGGGTAAAAAGAGAGGGCTTTGAACGTTTTCACGTCAAAGAAATGATACACATTTAAGGTGACTGATTTGCTTATTACCATGACTTGATCATTGCACAATGTATACATGTATGAGAACAGCATATTTTATCCCATAAATATGTACAATTATTATATGTCAATTAAAAATAAAAACAAGAAGTGACAGGGCGTTGGAGGACAGCTAACCTCTTGTGCTAGTAGCTTTTTTTAAAAAGCTTTTGTTAGCACTTAATGGACTCAATGAGGCTGTGAGTGACCAGGACACAAACCCCTTCCCCACCCCCTGACACACACACACACACACACACACACACACACACACACACTTAATCTTCTCCTTGGCACTTCTGCTAAAGACTTTGATCTTCATGATGACAGCCTGCTTTAGAAGCTTTCCCTTCCCTGGAACTTTTTAATTGCCACATCAATGATGGGGGCAGCCCCAGCCGTGTTTTGGGTAGCACTTACCTGTGTCTGCTCGCTGACCACTGTCCATAAGCTTGGCAGTGAGGCAGATGCTCTGCTTCCTTTTGAAGTGGGAATGCCTCATGTCAACCTTCCCACATCACCTGGGTGATACTTGTGGTGACACCTGTCACCAGCGTTGCCCCAGCCTCCTGTTAATCCCAATGCTTGCCAATATGGCTCTTATGGTCCTGGAGCTTCTGGGTCTTCCTCAGTCTGGATGTGTGCTGGTGACTGAAACAAAGGGGGAAGTTACTGTTTTTTAAGTTGCAGCATTTTCATGAATAGGTGCTGTGGCTAATAGAAAAAAAGACAACTGTGGCTACAGAAATACCATTTATGAAGACGTGGTACTTGGTGCAAATTTTGAAGACGTGGTGGGAAATTTGGCAATGGCATTCATATTCTGGAAATACTGCTTGAGGCTCTAGACAAGCCATCTACCCATCGCCAGCTGAGCTTTGAACAGACCCGTGCATCTTCTGGCATCTCATAAATTGCTATAGTTCATAGTGGAATGACCCATCACAGTGCCATGGCTAATGCTTCAACAACAAGGATTTTAAGAAATTATTGGGGATTTATGATGCCCTACAGGTGTTAACTATTTCAAGAAATCTTTGATTATTTTCTGCCACTTAACACTCCATTTATTTGAGTCTTAATATTTATCAAATATTTTTACTTGTATCTTTGTTCACTCATGTAATGAGGATAATAGTTTGAAAAATTTAAAGGGATGTTTATTCTCTTTTTTGTAGTAAATCATGTTTGTTATGCTTTAAATGCATCCCCCCAAAAGCGTATGTTGGAAACTTAATCCCCAGTGCAACAGTTTGGAGAGGTGGAGCCTAAGGAGAGGTGAGGGGTTTGCTGTCATGAATGGAGCAATACTGTTATCTAAAGAGTGTGTACTTTATAAAAGCTCAGTCCCCTTCTCTCTCTCTCTCTCCCTCCCTCTCTCTCTCTCTTTCTGTCTCTCTCTCTCTCTCTCATCCTCTCTCACCCTTCCACATTCCACCATGGGATGATGCAGCAAGAAAGCCCTCACCAGATGCTGGCCCCTTGAGCTTGGACTTCCCAGCCTCCAGCACTGTGAGAAATAAATCTCTGTTGTTTATAAGCCACCAAGTGTATGGTATTCTGTTACAGAAACACAAAACAGATGAAGACTAAGACAATGTTATTTCAACACAGCTTTAGAGGAAGTGGGAAGGAAGACGCTACCTTGGGAAAGAGAAGCATGTAGAGCAGGGATCATCACGGTGGGAGAGGAAGAAGCAGCTGACGTCCCGTTTCTGTCATTTCAGGTGGGCTGGGAAGGAAGAAGTTAGCAGCTGGATAGAGCAGGTAATGGAACACATGCATCTTAATCAACTCTCTAGGTTGAGGCACAGAGGCGGAAACCAGCAAGATGGATGGAGGGGGAAGATGAAAGCAGACTAGCGTTTTTCTTTTCCTGTTTCCTATTTGGGATCCCAGAGGAGAGGGATTTATATGTTGTCCCCCCTACGTCAACATGTGGTGGCTGCTTTAGAACCAGGTCAGAGGCCCACTGCGGTAAGGTCTAGTTAATCTGGGATAGCATCTTAGGCCACCCTTAGCTCTTGTGAGGACTGGAAAGAGCCGGGATTTTTTCTGAATCACCAAAGGGGTTTGAATCTTAGCTGAAAATGACTATGAAGCTTGCCTCAGGGGTTGCTACATCAGAGATGACGTGATCTATGGTAGTGTGCTGTAGGCTGGCCCCCTGGCCTGGGTGCTGAAAGGAAGTGGCCCACCTCAGAGGGATGTACAGCTCGAAGAGAAGCAGGTGGGACCTGCTACAGGTCCTGACTGGGCTGGGAGAGCACAGAGCTCAAGTTCACCAGTCACAGGCTTGCTCCTTGACTGCCAGCAGGGTGCTCGGCAACCTGGCAGTAAGGGCATCACCATGGAGACCAGCAGGGCTGGGCTTCGGTGGATGGGGTCGGACTGGGAGGATCCCAGGCCCCTTTCTTTCCTCCCACCTCCAGATCCCTATCCAAACACCCAATGAAGAGGAAATGTAAGGATTGGGGCGGGGGTGGAATTGGAAGCACTTGGGTGAAGCTGAGTTACCTTAAGAGATGGTTTAAAGTATTGCATCATGTGGAGTCAATGTGATTAAACTAAACTTGAGTTTTCACCACTACCCTTCAGGATGAGGATTTGTGAAGGTCATCAGGTTAATTTGGGAAATATAAATGGTGCATTTTCTTTGAAATTTGAGTATGACATGCAAGTTTGTGGCACAACCATATTAGTTTCCTAGGACTGCCACAAAAAAAAAAAAAAATCACTGTAAACCGGGTAGCTTAGAATAACAACAATTTACTCTCCCATGGTTCCAAGGAGACTGGAAGTCTGAAATCAGGGTGTCTTCAGAGTTGGTTCCTTCTGGAGCCTTGGAGGGAGAATCTGTTCCGTGTCTTTCTCCTAGTTTCTGGCAGTTGCCGGCACTCCTGGGCATTCCTTGGCTTGTGGATACGTCACTCCAGTCTCTGCCTTTGTACTGACACAGCGTTCTTCTCTCTGTGTGTCTCTGCACATCCTCTTCTCGTCCCAAAATGATATCAGTTATTGTATTTAGGGCCCATCTTGATCCAGTATAACATCATCCTAACTAATGATATCAGCAAAGACCCTATTTCCAAACATTCTGAGGTTGCGGATGGACATGGCTATCTGGGGACACTATTGCACCACTACCCCAACACATGTTCATTTCTTGCTCACCACCCTTTAAGCTCTATGAGGAGAATGAGCAGATCAGTTTTACTGACTGTATTTGGCACCTCACACAGAGTAGATCCCAGCGTGTATTTATTCACTAAGCAAAAGAATGGGCACATGTGATCAGTTGTGACTTTGGCTCTGTCATTCTTCTGCTCACCCCAGAAGTACCTCTGAAGTCCATCTTGGGCCAGACCACATTTTTCTGTCCTCATTCTCCAGGACCTGCATCTCAAACTTCTTTCCTTCTTCTGCAGGAGTTTTCTCTAAAAATGTAGCTTCAATCTTACGAACAAATTCCAAAAACGTGTTCCCTTCTGCTTCTAGGTTCAAGGTGATTACTAAACCTTCATTCTATCTCCCTTAGCATTTGTTGAGGAAGAAACGAATCCTACCTCTGTGCAAGGATGGAGGACGTTTATTCCCCACATTGCATGGCTAGGAGACACCAAAGCCTATCCACTCCTACTGACCTTCCATTAGCTTTGCTGTTTGTCTGGGTTGAAGATTAGCCTGGACAAGACACCTTCTCTGTAGGAGGGAATGTCTCCATGTAGAACTTTGGAAGGTTCTTGATCAGCCTGTCATGTAATTAGAAGGTAAAATATATCATAGACAACAGACGGAAAATGGAAAAACAGGTTATTCAGTCAGTTGAAGGCACTTCGTCTAATCCATGGCATAACTTCCCATAGGGTTTTTCGGAGGATTAAATGGCAACATGTGAACCAAGCTTAGCATGATTTCTGGTATCTAATGATTTCTCAGTACATTGATATGAAGCTATTTTTCTTATTGTAAGTCTTATATTTTTCTCAAATGGTTTCTTGTGTCATGTTTCCAAAATAAGATGGTAAATTCTTCTCTAGAGACTGTCTAATACATAATTAAGCTAATTAAACCAGTATTTATTATGGCATATATATACATTAAAATACTGTAGGGAAGAGGGTGTAAACATAGATAAGAAAAGGTGTCCTATCATCAAGACCTCAATCTGTAATGGGAAAAGTTGGTGTAATGCACATGGCTCTGATACAGAGAGCACTCTATGACAAACATGTTTAAGTAAATACTAACAATATGCAATGGAAGAGCGTGCAGTTAATTCTGGTTGGGTTACTTGGGGAGACGTCTTAGAGAAAGTGCAGCTTGAACTAACTGGGCTTTGTATTATATAATAGAATGAGTAAGTCTGAGAGGGACAGCTCAGTGCCAGGAAAAGAGAAAACAGGGAGAAAGAACAGCTTTTTCAAAGACAAAGGGAATGAAGAATGTTGATTTTCTTTTTTTTAACCCCAGAAAAGCGCGTAATTTTATGGGTCTGAAGAGTGTGTTCTGAGAGGGGCCATGATGGTAGGAAATATAAACATAAGCAGAGGCAATTTGTGGACAACCTGGAAATCCAAGGTAAAGAGTTTGGACTTTTTTTTTTTTTTATCTGTTTCACTAGTTGTGAGCACAGGTTCTTAGTTGTTACGACCTTCCTTGCTTCTCGGGGGTGAGTTCTGAGAGCTAAGTACAGTCCTGCTTGCAGTATCTCACGAGATGTTGGCGGTCCCACGAGGTTCACTCACATCGGGTCTGCCAACATTAAGCCTAATCCAAAAGAGAATATATTTCCCAAAATGTATGCAGAATGCACCCTTTTGACTCAAAACGTAGTCCGTTGCCCAGCAATATAAGCATCACCGTGGATAGATGCAGTTAGAAAGGTACAATATTCGACCCCACCTCCGCCTTACTAACTCTAAATCTGGATTTTAACAATGTCCCCGGTGATTCACGTGCACAGTAATGTGTGAGCAGCACTGGGCTACACTCTTCTCTTTGAAACATCTTCCTGAATTTCCGTCCAGTCGAGTGCTTCTCTCATCACCATAACAATTTGTATCTTGCAGCAATTACGAAGGGTGTTAACAGGAAGGAAGAAAAGAGCAAGCTGGCAAATGTAATGTTTACCCCCGATTTAGAAACGTTTTCTTTCCAGGAGTCTTCTTGTAGTGATATCAATTTCTTCGTTTGGGCGCTGCTCACTTTTTAACGTACGGTATTTGCTTATTAATGCTGGACAAATCACCAGCAGAGCTGGGCATTTCTAACCTCTTGTCACTAATGACCTCATTCAGATGCATACATGCATTTTCCAAAGTTCAGCAAAAATACTAAGCTTGAGTAATTTTTAAGAATTGTATCCTACTCTGACCACCTGATGTCATGATTGCCAACAGAGAGTAAAGTAATGCTCTATTTATAAAAGTTGCACACATACGTTTCCTGGAGTGAAATTAGTAGGGGAATAGCATATATTTTCTTTCCTCTGTTAGAGATTTATATATGCTCTATGCCAATAGATTTAAGATTGTATAATATTCTATAGGGGAAAAGCTTACTTAACTCACTGTTCCTACTCTAGTACCCCATAGAACATACGTAATGGATACATTAATTTACCATGGGGCACCGTTGGGAAAGTTCTGATCGAGGAAAGAAAGGGATGAACAGGTGGCATAAAATGAACCACCAAAAATGCACTATTCACATAGAAATAAAGCGAGAGAGGAAATTGGGCTGAGATAGACTTTAATTTATCCGTTGGCCCCAGACTTCTGTAAGAAGGCGCTCAATCAGTTCGTATCAATTCTAGTTGACTGAACACTTTTCTACGCCTCCTCAAATTTCTGAATACATTGTTGGTACACAGACAACATATTAATCAATTTCACAACAGTATCATGCAAAAAATAGGCAAAATGACACCTATCTTAAAAAGTGGTTGGTAAAGATTGAATGTCCTATGTTCTTGATACACAGTGAGTCTTCAACAAATGGTATCCCCCCCTTTCTTACTGTAATCTCTTAAAACAAGGAGTCCATAATGAGAGATCTAATAATTTAAACATATAGTTCTTAGTGGTGAAAGTAATTGAGATCAATGGGCAAATTGAAATTCAGAAAATTTTTTGGATACCTTAGGAAAAATGTTTCATTACTCTGTGTGCACTCCATACCTGAGGCTCTATATGGATATTCTAAGATAATCTTTGCTGCAAGTATGTGAGGCAGGCACTATTGTCTGCCCCATTCCTATTGAGAAATACAGAGGGCATGTCTAGCTTATTCAGGTTCACCCTGTAAAAGCTTGGGAACAGAGGCAGGTTTTGAGTCCAGGCAGTCCAAGTCCGGGGTCCTGACTCTAAGCACCAAATTATACTGCTTCATCATAGCTCTTAATACACATTATTTTCACCAGTCATTTTTTTTTTGCATTTCTGACTGAAGCCAGCTGTGGGATTGCTGCCAGGATTGTCATAATCATTTAAGAAGATTCTATCCCACTCATGGATGCAGCATCCCATTTACAGGTAACATCATAAATTCAAGACAGGTTATGCAAATATTTCCACTGCACTTTCCATCATGTAATTACCCTCCTGCCGCAGCCTGATTTCAAATTCCCGTTCACGAAAGCTAATTCGGAGTCAAGGAGGGTCGAATGAACAAAATCCTGGAAATCATATGAGAAATCCCTTTTCCTCCTAGGTTTACAGCAATTAAATCCTTGATAATGAATTGCTCATCAGTTCTGCAGGAGATGGAAGTGATTGCCTCTGCAGGTAGCAATCATTTTGTGCAATTGCCACAATTATCAATCCCCTTCAGGATGATTGAAATTTAGCAATAGGGACCAGAAGAGTGGAAGGTTTTTCAAGATATGGACTAATATTAGAAACTTGCCAATGAGAAAGTATGTCTTTCCCCTGACGAAGGTTTCTTAGCAAGCGAGCAATGGTTAGAAAATGCATCAACATTTCTAAGTCACTTTCCTTAAAGAATTCATTGCACAGTATATACCCAAGAGACTTGATGGTTTTTGAAATCTATAATGAATTTTATGTTTGCTCTTCACTATTACCATCAATTAATATGCTGACACATACATATCTCTGACATAAGTGTTGAATTCTAAGGGATTTTTAATGCTGGCTATGGTATTGAAAGCATACACTTTGTACCTGCCTTGGAAAAATAATTTGGCAACAAGCATAAAAAGCCTTAAAATGTGTATACGCTTTGTCCTTGTCATTCCGCTTTTGGAAGTCCATCCTAAGGAAAAAAGCAGGGAGGTAAAAAAGATTTAAGTACTGTTATTTCTTCAAAAAAATGTTTTTTAAATTTTAATTATAATGGGTATGTAATAAATAGTTCTACATCTTAGTAGGGTACATGTGATGTTTTGATACAGGCATACAATGTGAATTAATCTAATCAGAGTAATTGGGGTATCCATCACCTAAGCCACTTATCATTATTTTGTGTTAGGAACATTTCAATTCCACTGTTTTAGTTATTTTCAAATATACCCTAACTTATTGTTGATTATAATATGTCGAGAGATAGGGTCCCATTTCATTCTTCTGCATATGGATATCCAGTTTTCCCAGCGCCATGTATTGAAGAGACTGTCCTTTTCCCACTGTATGTTCTTGGCACCTTTGTCAAAGATAAGTTCACTATAGATGTGTGGATGTATTTATGGGTTCTCCATTCTGTTCCACTGGTCTATGTGTCTTGTGTCCATTTTTATGCCAGTATCATGCCACACAGCTGTGTAGTATAGTTTGAAGTCAGGTAATTGTGATTCCTCAAGTTTTGTTCTTTTTGCTGAGGATAGCTTTGACTATTCTGAGTCTTTTAAATTTTAGGATTATTTTTTCTATTTCTATGGAGAATGTCATTGGTGGTTTTTTTTTTTTTTGATGATTCTCCAGTTTATTTTGAAGTTGTAAGGTCTCTACATTTTCAAATCAAGCTGATAGAGTTCACAATGTTCTACCTTAGTATTAATAGAAAGAGTGCAACTTTTAAGAATCCCAGACAAAAAGTAAAAAAGTTGCTATACTGCAATTTGACCTTTATGCACAAAGATACTCTTATAAACACAGATACATAATGCCTAGCACATTCTTGTTATACACAGCAAAAGTGAATTTTTTTTAAATTTCACTTAGTTTAGAAACTAAAATGTCTTTGTTTAAATACTTTAACTTTGGTATTAATGTTCTCCTTTCTGCTGATCGATTATCAGGCTGTGTTCTTTTTTCCATTTACTCATCCAATCACTTCCCTATGGAAACTCTCTATTTTCCAGAACTGAAGCAATCATTGGTGTTTTGATGAAGATTGCACTGAATCTGTAGATTGCTTTGGGTGGGATGGACATTTTAACAATATTGATTCTTCCAATCCACGAGCATGGACTATCATTCCAATTTTTTGTGTCCTCTTCAATTTCTTTCATCAATGTTTTACAGTTTTCATTGTAGAGATCTTTCACTTCTTTGGTTAAGTTTACTCCTAGGTATTTTAATTTATTTGTAGCTATTGTGAGTGAGAGTACTTTCTTGGTTTCTTTTTCAGACTGTTTACTATTTGCATAGAGAAATGCTACTGATTTCTGTGTATTGATTTTGTATACAACAATTTTACTGAATTTGTCAGTTCCAGTAGTTTTTTGTGGAGTCTTCAGGTTTCTCTAGATATAAGATCATATTATCTGCAAACAAGGGTAATTTGACTTCTTTCTTTCCACTTTGGATGCCCCTTATTTCTTGTCTGATTGCTCTAGATAGAACTCAGTGTTATTTCTAACAGCAAAATATTAGAAAGTACTTCAAAGCTCAATAGTAGAAGAATAGTTAAATTAATTATGGCTCATTAGATGACGGTACATTATGCAGCCATTAAAAGTCATGTTGTTGAAGAGTAGGTTAATGACACATGGAAAATGTTCATTATATCAAGTGGAAAATATAAACACAATCAAAGTGGAATAATAATAAGTGTAATGTAATTTATTAAGCATACATTATAGAACCCTGAAAGGTGGATATTTTTATTCCCATATTATGGAAGAGGATACAAAAGCACACAGAGTTTATGCAAGAAAGAAAGAGGAGAGAAAAGGAGAGAGATGAAAAATGCTAGTTGAAAAGATAGAAAAGTTATTGGTGGTTAGTTACCCTGCAGAAGGGGGAACTAAAAGCAATTATTTTTTTCTTTATGCAGAATGGTAATTTCCACCATGAGCATACATTGCATGCAATCATAAATACATCTCTTTAACATGTTCTGGGCACCTAAGACACAGAAGCTTTGGAAAAGTAATTTTTCTTGAGCTGGGCTGCACGAAGCAGGATGCATTACCTCAGTTCCAGCCTTTAAACACTCAAAACTTGAGCACAGTCTCGCTTGGCTGTTGTGGCCCCTGGTTAGGGGTAGTTCAGACTTGGGAATAACACTGGACCTGAATCCCTGAAGCTGTCTCCTCTCTCCATGTACGATTCCCTGTCCCAGAAAAAAGCATCTAGTAAACTCAAGCACACTCAGGGTTTTGGCATTAATAGCAGCATTTCTTAAAAGCATGGTCTAGGAACCCCCAACATGGAATCACCTGGGCCCATTTATTAAAAACATCGATTCCTGAGCCTTTCAGACTTCCTGAATCAGAACGAGCCCGGGGATTCTGCATCTGGAGCAAGAGCTCCAGGTGATTGTTATGTTCACAAATGTTAGACAACCACTGCTCTAGGGGGACCTACTACAAAAAGAAAGAACACGAAGAGGGCAGTGCTTAACCCAGTGAGAGGATCTGCAGGGCAGATATCTGGGGCTAGAAAATTCCTCTGATCACTTCAGGTTAGCAACTTCCCACTAGGATCCCGATTCTCTTGTTTTCCCATTTGGGTGACCTTCACTTTGGGAAATTTACTTCCTCTCTGAGTCTCATTGTTCTTATTGCTGAAATGGGAATAATAACA
Source organism: Lepilemur ruficaudatus (assembly GCA_963574885.1). Lineage (NCBI taxonomy): Eukaryota > Metazoa > Chordata > Mammalia > Primates > Lepilemuridae > Lepilemur > Lepilemur ruficaudatus. The sequence goes on along the minus strand of CAUYRT010065261.1, from coordinate 1,162 downwards.
GTCATGGAAATAATGATAGGTATTATTGTTATGGCTGGGCTACTTTGTGGAACAGCAGCTGGAGTAATCCTTGCCTGAAACGTAGGTGTGCAGCACTTCCTCAAACCATTCTTTACGATGGCGTAGAGATCCCGTGTGATCTGCTCTACCCCCTGCAATAAGCCCCCTGACCCCACCTTCTACTCCTCCTTTCCTCACTTCACTCCGCACACCATCCTCTTTGTTTTTGTTTAAATATTCCAGGCACACTCCCAACTCAAGGCTCTTGAATACCCATGTGTGTAATTTCAGTAAGTCTTTTGCTCCAAGTTACCTTTACCATGAGACCATCCTTTTTGAAATTTCAACCTCTTCCTCTTCGTCACCTCCCCCCGTCTCTACTCCCTTGCTTTTATTTTTCAATTTTTCCTTGCATTTTCACCTGCAGGCATACCTTATAATTTATCTTTTTGTTATCCTTATGGTTTTTGCCTCCATCTCCCACACGTCTCTGTTGGAAAGTATGTAAACTGCACAACTCCAAGAATCTTTGTCTTTTGTTATTGTTGTCCATGGATGTCCCCAAGCCCCTTGAACAGTGCCTGCCACATAGCAGGTGCTCAGGGGATAGTTGTTAAATGAATGCGTGGGTGAAAGAGTGAAAAAAAAGAGAGAGAACTTGACAAATCTCCTCCACTCTCTCATTTATCAGGGGGATGGATAGTTACTGAAGGCAGAATGGCTTGAGTGTTCAGGGATTTACTTATTTGCCTCTCGTTTTATCTGGGGTTTAGCTAATTCTTTAGAAATCTCTGTTAATCTCTCATATTTTTCTTGCCAAAAGCCTTTGTTGCTCTGAGAAGAATCTCGCTGTATATAGAGATGACTTGGACGGTTTGACATTGAGCCAGTGGACAAGCATCTGGAGATGCTATTTGCCATGGGTGTCATTTCTAAAACAACAATGGCAATTGTACGTGTCTGAAAAAGATGGGTCAATGCCGCCCTTCCCAAAAATATGGGAGACTGCAATGAACACGGACACAGGTCGTGATGTGCTTCATTAAGATAAGTTTTAAGAGTCATGTTCTCCTCAGCAGAGAAGCTTCTTGACCTCATGAGCCTAATAAAAGTTCCCAAGTAAGTAAAACCAGTTCTGGCTGTCTGCCCTTTCTAAGTTCCC
>CAUYRT010065260.1:0-20091 GCA_963574885.1 Lepilemur ruficaudatus | reverse complement strand
CCATGCGCCACCATGCCCGACTAATTTTTTTTTTTTTCTGTATATGTCTTTAGTTGTCCAATTAATTTCTTTCTATTTATAGTAGAGACGGGGTCTCACTCTTGCTCAGGCTGGTTTTGAACTCCTGACCTTGAGCGATCCGCACGCCTCGGCCTCCCAGAGAGCTAGGATTACAGGCGTGAGCCACAGCGCCCGGCCTCACCTTCAGTTTTGAAGAATGGTTTTGCTGGATATAAATTTCTTGGTTCATTTTGTGTGTGTGTCTCAGTGATTTGAATGTCATTCCAATGTCTCCTCTGGCTTCCATTCTTTCTGAAGAGAATTCTGCCACTAATCATGTAGCTTTTCCTCCTTTATGTGATTTTTCATTTTTCTCCTGCTGCTTTCAAAATCTTCTCTTTCAAATTTGGTTAACAGGAGTTAGACTATCATGTGTCTGGGGGCATTCACCTTTGTGTTTATATTTGGAGTTTGTTGAGCTCATTGGATGTATAAGTTAATATTTTTCACCAATTTGGGAAGCTTTGTCCATTATTTGTTAGAATATTTTTCTTATTCTTTCCTTCCCTCTTCTGGGACTCTGATTGCATCATTGTTGGAATGCATGATATTGTATTACAGATCTCTGTTCATTTGTCTTAAGCATGTTTTTCTCTCTTCTTCAGATTGGATATTGTTCTGTCCTCAAGTTTGTTTCCTCACTCTTTTGTTTTCTTTTCTTTTTTTTTTTCTTCCTAAAATTTTATTGGGGGAAAACTACAAAACATTTACAGTACAATGTTTACAGTCACAATTTGTAGTGAGCTGATTTCCCAAAATATATTTCCCACTCAAGCTGACTTATCTTGTTACATTCAAAAACCTACTCTGTCAAAGTAGTCCATAGAGTACATACATAGTGCTCCAACTGTACCTATGTACAACCAACACTCCATTTTAAGTGTACAATTAAATGATTTTCAGTGGATTTACCGAGGTGTACAGTTAATCACATGAATCGGTTTTTGAGGAATTCCTTTCCCCTATTGAGACCCTTAATTCCGCTCCCCAACTACTTTTCAAGCATATCCCACCCCTCCACAGTGACCCCCGACGTCGCTCAGACTTGGGTCTACCTCCCACTGCCCAATTCCCCAGTGTTCGCTCCCACCCTTTGAGCACCATAGTGTTAATCAGCCAATACCAATTTGATGGTGAGTACAAGTGGAACCCATTCTTCGGGTCTTGTGTCACCTCACTTCGAATAATGGGCTCAAGGTTAATCCAGGATAATACAAGAGGTGCTAACTCACTGTCATTTCTTAAAATTGAGTAATATTCCATTGTGAACAAATACCAGATTTTAACAATCCACTCATGCATTGATGGGCACTTGGGTTGTTTCCATGACCTAGCAATAGTAAATTGTGCTGCCATAAACATTCGGGTGCAGATGTCTTTATAACAGGATGTCTTAAACTACATAATGAGGAGGAAATGGACAGCAGAATTTTCACTACATTTTCTTTTAGAAGTTGTATGGGTTCAGGTCTTACATTTAAGTCTTTAATCCATCTTAATTTTTGCATATAGTGAGAAATAGGGACCCAGTTTCATTATGCTGCATGTGGCTGTCCAATTATCCCAGCACCATTTATTGAATAAGTTTTTGATGTATCTTTTAAATTATTGATAAATTTGGCTTTGTTCTATATCTTGTAAAATCTTGAGATTCAAATGAAGTCTATCAATTTTATTTGTAAAAAAGAAGCCTGATAACCAAAATATGAATCGTTTATCTACCTAATTATATTTATGATAATAAATGTCTTTTCTGTATATTAACCAAACAAATATGGTATTACAAATTTTATTTGAAGGGCTTTATGCTAAAATTTTTTTCAAAATACATCTCACTTATTTTCAATATTTACAATTATTTTTTGTTAGTAGTACTATGGGTAGGTGTGGAGATACCTATTATATTAATATACCTATGTATATTTCTATGTAAGATTTAATTTGGATATTCAATTAAAATACATCATGCTGTCCATAATAGGCCCCAAAAGCTAAATAAATAGTTTGATTACTATAACAATTTTTTAGTGATTTCTAAAATTACTATATGTAAGGTGTTAACTTATATGAATTCTTCATTAGGAAACATTCAATCTGTTTGCTAACTTATGTTAAAATTGCTAGATGCTTGATTCCATGGAACAAATAATCACACTATTGTGCCATTTTAAAAATTACAAGTACACTCTTTAGACAACAGATTGAAATGGGAAAAGGGCATATGTTTAAATAATAATAATATTTTATTATTATAGTTAAATGAAGAATCTCTTAACACGTATCTTCAAAGACAATTATATTACTAGACATTTTACTTTAAGAAAATTAATGACTTTTTAAAATAAATTGACTAGATTTATTAATAATTTATTAATAATAAATGTTGGCTTGAATGTTGACAGTATAATTTCTTATCTTATTATAACATAGTATAAATTTTTATACTAATATTTAAAAACTATAAAAATTTTATACTCATAGAAAATACATTTAAGCTGATACACAATTGACTGATAGGAAAAAATTATTAAGTACAATGAATTACAATGAATGGATGACTTAGAAACTACTTAACTGTGGCAAACTAAATACATTTGAGGGAAAAAAGATCTTGCTACAATAAAGGCTGTTAACAAGCTGTGGTTGAGATGCAATTGTTTATAATCAAATGTTTACTGTAAGCTGATGACAGAAATCATATGCACGTAAAATAAATATGATCTGAATTTCAATAACCAAAATGGATTATAAAGGATATGAATAAAATAGCTAGACATTTAAGTACTTAATTACTTTGAAATGACTTTATGGGGAAAATTCCAAAAGTTCATTTATTATTTGGTTATTTGTACTTACGAAGTTAGAGCCATTACTTCCTGGTGCCCTTTTGCCACTAAGAAAAGAGCAACCATTAAAAGTTAATGCAGCTCTTTGTGACTTTGGTAGGCCTCTATAACTGAGAAGGAAAAAGAAACAAAACTCATCTCTAAAATAAGACAGTCTCAGTGACTAAAGGGACAAGGTAGGCACCGTGAGGTTGCAAGAAAATATTTTTATGCCAAATAGATTTATTGTAGAATCTTCAAGAAAACAAAAAAGATGTAAAGCTATTTAGGAGAACAATGTTTATTAGTATTATTATTATTATTAACAGAATGACTGGTAAAGAAACTGACAGATTTTCAACTCTTATTAGTGAGTAAAGAAATTGGGGCCTTGTAGTGAAATGATAGATATTTAAATTCAAGGCCATTCATCTCACCCAAAATAAACAGATGGATAAGAAAAACAAATCAAATAACTCATTATACTCCCACCTAATTATAAATGAAAAAAAGATAATTTTAGAAACTCCAGTGTTTATGGTAAACAGAAAAATAAACCCCAGAAACCAGAAGAGTTAGCTATGACACCCAAGCCAGACTAAAGTGACAGAAACTATGCAGAAATAAATGGAGATTGTAGTAGTGACCTAATAACTATGGAAGAAAGTGATAAAATAAAATCCTTCTGAGATAGACTTACACCTGAGTAGGGATATATTGACTGTATCTCCGAGACTTGGTAGAAAGAGAACTGGTGATTAGGGAAACAATGTAAGAGTCTTCAAAGTGTGAGTGACTACAGATGTTAGTGTTAAGTTTGTTCTTCACTACTATAGAGTTATTGCTTCTTGGCTCTTTCAGTGGAGAGAATTAGAAAATATATATTTTCATAACATATTTGTGTGTATACGTGTATATGTCTATATTGAGAGGGCAATGACCACTCAGAAATCCCTTTAACTTCAAATAAAGGAACTTCTTGGCAATTAGTAAAAGACCACATAGAAGTTAGAGGTGATTATTTTTAGTAGAAGGAAAAATAAAAAAAAAAAAAATCCTAACAAAACTCTCCCCCTAAAGTAAGGGACTACAACTGATTTTTCCTAAAGAATTGCTACTACTTGGCAAATAATAAATTCTTGCCTGGGACTTAGTAGTTAGTTTTACAATACTCCATGTACAGATGCTATCTGAATCTTCTCTCAAATGAGAGTATTATGTGGCCCTTTCCTGGAGAAAGTAATAATCACTTTACTCCATCCTTTAACAGTGTCTCTTCTCCATATACAGGCCAAGAAGATTTGGGGATTTGGAAACTAGGCATAATTTATACTGATCTATTATAATCACACTAAATCATTAGCCTAGTCATACTACAAATGTGATGAAATAACGAAAATTATTTTATGACAAATTACATATATTTTAAATAAAACTAATATTCCCAGTGCTTTTTCTTTAAAAATAAACTTGCTCTGAAACTTTGAAACTATTGCAAATCTATGCTCTGATTTCCTGAATATACTACCAACAGCCGCTGTTTTACCTGCATACACTTTTGTTGCTGTCTTCTTTAATGTCCCCTAGTAAAGCCATGGCTCCAGGCATGGCTGCTTCTATAAAGTTCTGACCCTAAAAAAAGTCCAATGTAAGCTTACTTATTAATGATTCAATGCCAAATCTAACCCATTCCTATTCGTCCTGTGTACATTCTTGCTTGCTTATTCATTTTATTTCCCCCATAATTACCAACATCCTTTTAAATTTTTTTTTTAATTTTTATTTCAGAATATTGTAGGGGTACACACATTTTGATTACATAGTTTGCTTTTGTACAGTTTGAGTCGAAGTTGTAAGTGTGTCCTTCACCCAGTTGGTGTGCATTGTACCCGTTAAGTGTGAATTTCCCCACTCACACCTATTTGATTTCCCTTGAGTTATATTTCCATATGTGTACATAAGTGTAGACTCATTAGTTCCAATATCTTTTTAAAAAACATTGGTCAGGATATGTTACTCCTCACAGAAGTCTACAGTGGCATCCAACCTCCTCAGTGCAAAACATGTTCGTACAATGACATACAGTGTCCTACATGATTTGGCTCCTGTTTTTTCTCTAACATCATTTCCTATTTGTTCATTGTGCTTTTTAGCCACCCACATCTCCATACTGTTCCTCAAATATTCCAGCCCCATTTCTCTAAAAGGTCTTAGAACTTTTCCCTGCCTGAAATCCTTTTTCCTCAGATAGCCACGTGGCTCAATTACATGGAAATAAAGAAATAAAAGAAAAGAAGTTGTATATATATAACATATATATAACATACATATAACATAATATATATGTTATATATATATAACAGTAAGGAAAGAAATTTTGTTAGAGAATATTTCCAATTTGTCTTTTATAGTGAGCGATGCATATTAAACAAGTGGGTTTTATAAGGTTTCAGAAGAAAACAGATGCTAATTCAATCTGGGTAATTTGAGGACTGTATAATAAAGAGTTTATTTAAAAGTGTGTGGGCAGAAAGTAAAGAAATCAATGAGGAAGAGCACAGTTACACCAGAGCTAGTAACTGCAATCCAGATAATATCTTTAAAATGCAGTCAAGAAGGAAATAAACTGAGCCTCAACTTAAGACATAAAATCTTAACTTCTGAGGGGAGGATTTTGAAATACTTTCTTATGTCTATTTTATGATTTCAAGAAAATCAGAATGGTGGGAAATATACTTTATGCTATGATTCAGCAATTTGTAGGAGTGACAGTAACTCTAAAGTTTTGGCCCAGCGCGGTGGCTCACGCCTGTAATCCGAGCACTCTGGTAGGCTGAGGTGGGTGGATTGCCTAAGGTCAGGAGTTCAAAACCAGCCTGAGCAAGAGCGAGACCCTGTCTCTAATAAAAATAGAAAGAAATTAATTGGTCAACTAAAAATATATAGAGAAAAATTTAGCTGGGCATGGTGGCACATGCCTGTAGTCCCAGCCACTCGGGAGGCTGAGGCAGAAGGATCGCTTGAGCCCAGGAGGTTGCTGTGAGTCAGACTGACGTCATGGTACTCTAGCCCGGGCAACAGAGGGAGACTCTGTCTCAAAAATAAAAAATAAAAAAAATAAAGTTCTAAATGCCCAGGAAGTTTCTGAGACTATACAGGTGGCATTTTAATATAAAGCAGCTATAGGCATAATACCATACTCTTCATGTCTGATCAAATAGTGATTTCAGTAAAACATACTGTTTCTATTAATATTTTCCAACTGATTTGTGAGATTTTTGATGTGTGTTAGTTTTGCAGGGCTGCTGTAACAAATTTCCACAAACTCTATGACTTCAAACAACAGAAATGTATTGTCTCATGGTTCTAGACGTCAGAAGTCCAAAACCAAGGTGTGAGCAGGGCACTCCCTGCAGAAGCTCTCGGGGAAAATCCGTTCTGTGCCTCTTACAGCTTTTGTTGTAATGCTGGCTTGTTTGGCTTGTCCAAACGCTCCAATTTCTGCCTCTGTCCTCACTTCACTTTCTTTCTTGTGCCTGTCTTTTTCTTTGTGTATCTCTTATAAAGTCACTTGTCATTAGATTGATTTAGGATCCATATGCATAACCCAGAATACTCCACGATACACTTAGTTCAAAGTTCTTAATTACATCTGTAAAGAGTCTTTATTCAAATAAGGTAAGATTCATAAGTTCCAGGGATTGGGTTGTGGACATATGTTTTTATGGGTCCACCACTCAAACCACTACATGAAATTATTAATAAATTTGTACTAACACATATGGGGAAATTATAGCAATTTGTCTGATATACCTATAAATGATACTGCATATTAAGGCTTAGATATATTTTCTTGGTCTTGTCTATGCTTACCTACTGGCTTGTATATGGTCTATAAGTTCTAAGTGTTATAAGCTTTTCTACAGTGCATTTTTCAAATTGAGGTTTTCCGAGTCTTTAATGATACCATTTAGCCTTGGTCTCACCAGATAACTGAGTAAGTGAATATTCAACACAAGGAATATCTAAAACTGGTTGAAATATATGGCTACAGACACTTTGGCCAGCAGTGCAGATCTGAACTAAACATCACCAGTGAAAATGTGGTGGTTCTTATAATCATGGACCAATGACCAAAGAGAATGAGAATAGGAAAGCTAAAGAAATGCCACCTTAAAAATACAGACAGATCTCGTTTGTTTATTTTTAAGTGAGGTGACACAAGATTGGAAGAATGGACTCCACATGTACTCGCCATCAAATTGGTACTTACTGATTAACACTATGGGGCTCCTATGGTGGTGGTGTTCACCAGGGATTCGGGGACTGGGGGGGGTAGACTCATATCTGAGGGATGCAGTGAGCATTGTGGAGGGAAGCGGTATGCCTCTGGCCCTTACTGCGGAGCGGCAAAGATAAATGTAACCAAAATGTTAGTACTGTCATATTTTCCTGAAATAAAAAAAAAATACAAACAAACTGCTGAAGCTCAGTCTATTTCACCAATAGCTTTCTTAGACTAGGGGATATTTCAATATTTCAGGAAGACATAAGCCATCCTCTGAAGCAGATGGAAAAATACACAGGCTTATTGTGGGGGTTACACATTGGATTCTCCGTGAGTGGAAAGACGCAAGACCAGCGGGCCTTTGAGATTTGACCTCTGGCTTAAATTGCTGGATTTCTGAATTCTTAGACATCATCACATAAGGACAATTGGTTTTGTTACATCACTGCTGATCAGGCATACATTAAAACACTATGATATTCACAATAAAAATGTCTTGAAATATATTAAGCAAATTTAGTCATATGATACCATAATAAAAAATGATAATTATAATATTAATTAGCTACCCTTCAATTTACCAATTTAAATTTGGATTTTGTACACATATCTACACCCACACTGACTACTCATGATGTAAAATTTCAAAGTAAATCAACCCATATTCAAAACTAAGGATATGACTAATTGAAGTATCAAATATTTTTATAATATGTGTATACATATCATGTTAATCACAATGAAAGTCTTAATTTCCCCTACAGTATTTATCTTTTATCTTACTTATCTTTTAAGTGAGAAAACCAATTGTAAAAAGTAAAATATGATTATACAGTGAGATATATTTGAAGGGAATATTTAAGGTGAAAATTAGTTTTGAGAGTGCAGTTGTCTTCTCTGAATGGTCATTTCTATTTAAAATATTTTCTTAAAGTTGGAGTTTCACTGAAAAGATGATGAAAATTAAAAAAGGACATATTCTGATGCACAGAGGAATTTAAATATGGATGTTGGGCAAATTATGATATACAGATGTGAGGAAGGGGTAATAATTTGGAAGAAATTTTAGATTAACAACTATTTTAGTGATATGTGTTTTAGCATTTGAACTGATTTTACTGAGCTCAATCTTTCATACCATTGGTTTAGTTACCAGTTATTTGCTTGTGTCTACAGACATAGGACAAGTGATAGAATTATTAAAAATAAGGAGACCTTAAAACAGCAGCCACAAAGTAAATACATCAAAGAGAAGCATACATGTGCTATCCAAGATCTTATGAGTAAGGTCATTTTCAAAGAAAATAATTGGTAGTTGTTCATTTCTGCCTTTTTAAAAAATCTTTGAAACATACTGTTTCTCAAAATTAAGTTAATTGAAATCACTGATTAGAGATATAGTGAATGATATGTTTTAGTTTAGTCACGATTGCATGCAGTTTGCCAATAATTTTACTATTGACCTCCAAATACAAGACACAATTTATGAACTTTCTTCTCCACCTAAAACACTATTTTATTCCTTGACTTATTTCACTGTTGACTCTTCACCATAAATCAGACTAGCAACAAGATTTATTTGGCATTCCCAAATAGATCATTACTTTGTATACAAATAAACACTTGTACTGTCAAAGACTGGTGGAAGTAATCAACTTGTTTTTTGTATGTTCTAACTATACAGAACAGATGGGAGAAAATTAAATGTTACTATTTATAAAAATTCCATTAAGGTTATATATCAAATAAAACAACACAGAGAAATAAACTGCTTCTTAACATATACAGATATTCATTAGCACTCTATGCAATATATATATATATATATATACCTATATATATATATACCCATATATATATATCAAGCAGTAATACTGATTATAAATGCTATCACAGAAAACATTCAAATACTAATATTTTATTTTAATCCTAAAAAACAAAATGGATGAATATATTGAGCATATATAGTTTCTTTTAGTAAAATATCTTGAACATAACCTTTTCACTTAGTTTAAAACATAACATCTTAGTGAGAGTCAAGTGCCCTAGTATGCCAATCTTGCCTCTTTCAACTCTATAATTAAATATATGCTACACATAATTAAAATTGTCTAAGATTAGAATCTAAGTCATTAAGTTGGCAATAGAAAAATTATACAAACAGATTCTCAAACTCTGTTTTGAAAATGTCAAGGATCACTTTAAACATTCTGTGAGGAGAAAAGCACCCAAATAAGGATATAGGATTTTTATTTTATATTCACATTTCTTTCAGTGACTTTGATCATCTATTACCTAAATAAGATTTCTTATTTATTGTATGAAAAAACATGGGCCCTCCCATTTTTAGTAAATAAACTGGGAATTTAGAATCTTATTACTTCTCTTCATCATTTTTTTGGCAGGAATATTTTTCATTTGAAGGCATTTAAAGGAAAATTTGTCATAGTGTAATTTAAAAATATATGTTGCCAAATATATTGAATTAGATAAAAGTTAAATGAAATTATATTTAAATTGCAGTGAGTAGCACTATTTTATCAGTTATGCACATTGAATTTGTTTATTTCAATGGCAACACAAGATTTTTTTTTTTATATCAGCATATTACATCGGTACAGATGTTTAGGTTACATATGTTGTCTTTGCCCCATCCAAGTCAGAACTTCAAGCGTGTCCATCCCCCAGACGGTGCTCACTCTACCCATTAGATGTGTATATACCCATCCCCTCCGACCCCTCTCCTATCGGCCTGACACCAGATAAATGTTATTACCATATGTGCACTTAAGTGTTGATCAGTTAATACCAATAAGATGGTGAGTATATGTGGGACTTGTTTTTCCATTCTTCTGATACTTCATTTAGTAGAATGGGCTCCAGCTCTATCCAGGATAATACAAAAGGTGCTAGATAACCATTGTTTTTTGTGGCTGAGTAGAACTCCATGGTATACATATACCACATTCTATTAATCCACTCATATATTGATGGGCACTTGGGTAGTTTCCACATCTTTGCAATTGTAAATTGTGTTGTTATAAACATTCTAGTGCAAATATCTTTTTATAGAATGTCTTTTATTCCTTTGGGTATATGCCCAGTAATGGGATTGCTGGATCAAATGGTAGTTCTACTTGTAGCTCTTTGAGATATCTCCATATTACTTTCCGCAGAGGTTGTACTGGTTTGCAGTCCCACCAGCAGTGTATGAGTGTTCCTATCTCTCTGCATCCATGCCAACATATATTGGACTTTTTGATAAAGGCCATTTCACTGGAGAATTAAAATTAAAAATTAAAATTTTCTTAAAATTCCTTATTTCTATTTGCACTCCTGTAATATGCTGAAATAAAAAAGTTAAAAAAACATATATTTAAATGCCTATATTTAATATGCCCAACATAAGTACAGTGAACAAAAACAGTTTCCTGGCCTTTTTTTTAAGAAATGCTGAAGTTCTAGTGCTGCAGACACATACATTGTATTTCATTTAATTTAAAGTATCATCAATTATAAAATGCACTATTGAAAAATAACTAAAAGTAAAAATGATTTCCAATTTAACAGTGACTTTATTATTCCTGATTTTTATACTTATTGAAAAATTTCTTTGTCATTTAGACACACTTTTTTTTTTGGGACATCATTCCTGTGCATATATTAAAAGAAGCACATGTATGGGCAATGGGCAATGTAGCAAAACTCTGTCTCTAAAAAATAATAAAAAAACTTTAGCCCAGTGTGGTGGCTCCCTCCTGTAGTCTGAGTCCAGTTTGAGACAAGCCTGAGTGATATATTGAGGGTGAGGTCCAGTCTCAAAAAAAAAAATGACAGGGAATGTCAACTAGCCAGCTAACACATTCCTGCCACCAGGTCAACAGCAACTATAAGACACATACCATTTTTAGGAATGTTAGCTTGTGAAAAAAATATCAAAGATATATGGACAATAATTCCAATATAATTAAGTGAAAGAGAAAAAGAGATGGGGAAACCAATGAATACAAGTTAAAATTGGACCTACTCAAGTTTTTAATGCCCGAAATAGTATTGATAGTACTATCTAAAAATCACTGCCACTATTTAAGTGTATTGTCATGATTATACGTGAAAATAAAACGTAATTTCTTTATATTATTAATAAAATTATAGAAAATATACTAAACACATACATATATATTACACAAATATTCTAAAATGTTTACTAATGGTATAAATAAATAATACTATACAAAACTCTTCAAGTTAGACAAGTATCTTAAGAAACTGAAATATACTATGAACTGAAATATTGGTCTATGAGATGAAATATTGCTCCATGAAGGAGCTCTTCACAAGCTTCCCTAATCATATAGAAGCTGCAGTAAAGTGATCTTATTTAATTATCACTTGATATGCATTTGATGTTTTATTAACTAAACACTTTGTAAAGGTCCTAAGTGTATGCTTAACATAGCATTACCATTATTCTGTATTCTCCATAAATGACTTTAAATTCTAAAACTCAAGGCAAGATATTAAGTTTATTTCAATTTTCCAAGCCTCCAATAACTTATCTGTTTATGGATACACTTTTTAACCTTCATCCACATAGCATTTTAAAGAATTGGCAGCATATTATTCTGCTAGAAAAAGGAAATATGGATATAAAACATATAGTCTATTCTTCCAAAAACTTCACAGCCAGATGAAGAAAAAAAACAAGTAAGTAGACAATTATAATGTTTTAAGAGGTAAGTTCTACAATAAATCTATACAGGATGTATGATACCTATAAACAGTAATGGTGAAGCTAGCCTGGAGAACATAAAAGAGCAAGGAAAGAATATCTAAAAGAGGTGACACTTAAACAAACTCTCAAGGAACATATAAAAATTTTATTAAATAAAGGGTGAGTTGTTTGTGTTTCAGTAAATAGTAATAGGTAAACAAGTTCTGCAAATTTCTGGTTCCAGGTATTACTAAAATAAGCCTGCATAAAATTGTCAAGTTGAGAATGGTCTTTATGATATTTCTTGGACTTGAGATTTTTCTTTCATTTTTTTTATTTGTTTTGTTTTGTGTCTTCTAAAACTCCATGGGGTCTCTACAGAAAGTTTTTATCATGGGAATCACAGTCACAGTCATAGAAATCTATATTACTATAGAAAACTCATTCTGGAAATAGAGCAGATGACATTAAGTGCAATGGGAGTCCTAGAAAGAGGAAAGCAAATAGAAGGCTACTATGATAATCCAGGTGGGAGAAAAAAGAGAAAGAAATCCTTGAAGACATGTGTGCATGCAAATAATTTAAATATGTAGCCTATCATTTACCTGCAGAGCAATTTATGACAAATTACTTCAAGATCATAAGTTTCTTACATGTAATATTGAAATAATATACCTACTGCTCAGTGTTGTTGTTTGAGCATTAAGGGAAATGAACCCTTACTAAAATTCTTAAGATAGTAATTTTAACATCAAGATACCAGATTAATATTTGTGAATGTTTATTATTTAATTAATCACCATTTACATTGTATTGCCTAAGCGCTAACCCAATATAAGCAGAATACCTATACATGTATGAAGAAGATAACCTTTATTAATTTTATTAATCAAACAATTTAATTTCCCATACTTTCAAATTATCCTTTAAAACAGTAATTAAATGAGAGAAAAATGATAGTTACCAGAGACTTGGAAATGTATCAGGGAGGAGGGGATAAATTGGGGATAGTTAATGGGCACAGAAATATAGTTAGATACTTAGATAGAATGAACAATATTTGACAGCATAGCAAAGTGACCATAATCAGCAAATCAGGATATACTCTAAAACTCGGTCCCCAACTCCCAGTCCATGGCCCAATACCAGTCCTTGGCCTGCTGGGAACCAGGCAGTGCATCATCACCTGAGCTCCATGCCTGCACCCCGGCCGCCACTCCTGGTCAGTGAAATAATTGTCTGCCATGAAACTTAGATGAAATTTAGGAACTGGGCTGCACAGCAAGAGGTGACCTGCGGCTAGGGAGGGAAGAAGCTTCATCTGTATTTACAGCTGATCCCCATCTCTCACATCACCACCTGAGCTCCAACTCCCTACCCGCCCCTCCGACTCCATCTGTGGAAAACCTGTTTTCCATGAAACCAGGCCCTGGTGCCAAAAAGGTTGGGGTATCCTGCTCTAAAATAACTAAAATAGTGGAATTGGAATCTTCCTAATGCAAAGAGATAATAAATGCCTGAGATGATGGATACCTCAATTACTGTGATTTAATTAATTCACAATGTATGCCTGTATCAAAAGATATGTACCCTGTAAACATACACAACTATTATGTACCTATAACAATTTAAAATAAAAAATTAAATGTACTATTCCATACAAATATATACAAAGATACATTCTCTGAACCGTACACACAATTGTTACCTGTAATCCAACTAGCCCTTTATAATCTGAACAAACAACACATCATGGACAAATAGGTCACTTTGAAGAGACACGACAGAAATTTAGAAAAAAGAAAGATGATTAAATATTGATCTTATATAGAGGTTAAAGGGGAAATGCCTTTAGGAAATGCAAATAAAAGGATCTCAGGTAATTGTGATGCTCAGCGCAATCATACAGCGATAATGGGGAAAAAGCAGGTAAACATGCTGTTCATTACGCAACAAATTTCTCGCCTGCTAAGCTGAAGAAGATTCAGCTTAGAAGAAGATTCAAAATGTCATAAACGTAGTGTAAAAGAAAAAAAAAAGAACCCAAACCCATGAGGGAAAATGCATTCTAATGAAAAGCCATCATATCATTGTAAATCACTTAACTCTTTATGGTTTTGTGTGCATGTGTGTGTGTACATAATCAGGTCAGTTTGAGAAATACTACTTATTACACATGTTTAAAACAAATATTCCCATTATATCTCTTGTTAATTGCCATTATTGTTTTTTAACAAACAAGGAAAGAACAAAAATCTACTCTTAAAATACCCAAAATTACACAACAGTAAGAAATAATGAAGCAAATATGCACCCACTATTTCTAAACAAAAATATGGTAACAAAAAGCAAATCAGTTCAGAATGATGCAAATTATCACTATGAAAGTCATCGAAATTCATTTTTATGTCAATGTAAATACCTGTACTGAAGCATAAGTTCTCTGTAATAGCTCAATTTTCATATAGATAGCCTGATTTACATGGTGATATTTCTACGTGATCAAATATTTTATATCAATTATTGAGCTGTATGCAGAAATAAATGTGGTTGTATTATCGTTTTTTGCTCACTAATTTATAGATTTCAACCTCTAACCAAACTGAGGGAAAAGTATAATACTAGCTAACAGAATGAGAGATGAACAGAAGAGACTGAGACGAATAGAAGAAATATGAGATTATAAGAAAGGAAGAAGGAAATACATGGCAAATGATATTTGAGTATTTTGAGTTTGCTTCTGAAAACAAAGGTGATATAACAATACTATTGGTAAAATGAAGAATAGAAAGCCATAAATTTGAGTACTACTGTGCTACTTTTATCGGGGAGCAATAGGCAAAACAACATAATGATTGCCATCAACTTGATCGAATTTTACTCACAGAAAATTGTCTCTGAATTATCTAACATTATTATAGCAATGCACTGGCCCCAGACATGGCCTCAGAAAGAAAGAAACAAAACACGTTTTGAGCCACTTCAATGTACCAAAAATTATACTTTATAATCCATACACATTGGCTCATTCTATTATATAACAATAATTTGATATATGCATATTCTTTATTTTTACAGATATTAAACAAACAATATGTAGAACTTAAGATGCCCAAGATCTCACAACTGGTCAAAAGAAAGTTGCCACCACTCCACTCCCTACCAATCTTAAGATCAGGCTAGCAGAGTCTTAAAAAATTCAGGCTTCAAAGTCAGGTAATGTGATGCCTTCAGATTTATTGTTTTTGCTTAGGAATATTTTTGGCTATTTAGACTCTTTTTTTTATTCCATATGATATTTAGGATTGTTTTTTCTAATTCTATGAAAAAGGATATTGGTATTTTATTTATTTACTTATTTATTTTATATTACCAATTCAATT
Source organism: Lepilemur ruficaudatus (assembly GCA_963574885.1). Classification (NCBI taxonomy): domain Eukaryota; kingdom Metazoa; phylum Chordata; class Mammalia; order Primates; family Lepilemuridae; genus Lepilemur; species Lepilemur ruficaudatus. The sequence continues at coordinate 4,821 of CAUYRT010065260.1, read as the reverse complement.
TTTAAAAAAATTTATTTGAGACAGATTCTCTGTCACTCAGGGTAGAGTGCAGTGGCATCATCATAGCTCACTGCAACCTCATACTCTTGGGTTTATGCAATCCTCTTGCCTCAATCTCTGGAGTAGCTGGGACTATGGGCCCATACCACCAGCTAATTTTTCTTTTTCTTTTCTTTTCTTTTCTTTCTTTTTTTTAGTAGAGATGAGGTCTCACTCTTGCTCAGGCTGATCTCGAACTACAGAGCTCAAGCAAGTCTCCTGCCTCAGCCTCCCAGAATGCCAGAATTTTAGGCATGAGCCACGGTGCCTGGCCAATGTTGATATTTTAATTGGAATTGTGTTGAATCTTTAAATCACTCTGGGCAGTACAGACATTTTAACAATGTTGATTCTTCCAACCCATGAGCATGGGTTGTGTTTCCATTTGTTTGTGTCATCTACAATTGTTTTTATCAGTGTTTTGTAGTTCTCCTTGTAGAGATCTTTTTGCCTCTTTGGTTAAGTATATTCCTAGGTATTTTATTTTATTTTATTTTATTGCAGCTATTGTAAATCATGAGGAATGAAAAATTACCTATCCTATATGATGCACACTATTCAGGTGACAAGTATATTAAAAGCTCTTATTTCAACACTATCCAATTCATCCATGTAGAAAAAAAATTGTATCCTCTAAAGCTATTGAAATAATAATAATAATAAATCTGAAAGGCAACTTTTCTTTTGAAGATGATCTGTTCATCGTGATCTATGTTCCATAACACTGGAAGTAGGGCTGTGTAGCTCACCTCTGTATGAACAAGGATTAGCACAAAGCCCAGGACACATAGGCATTTCTTAGTTGAGTATACTGATGGGAGAGGAAAAAAACTCGATTATTTGACAGAATTATGATGAATAGCATATTAAACCTCAATTTTGACAAAATATGACTTTTGTTTGTTTTCATTAAATATAAGAGTTCGTAAAATTAACTATTCAAATCTGAGATCTTTATTCTAGCTTGGGTCCAGGCTTGTTATCTGAGATGCTAATAAGTAGAATTGCTAAGTACTAGTGACAAGGTAAATGCAAACCCCAATGGCAGTATCTATAAGTAGAATTGATGGATATATAACTATCGTGCTACATTTAAAAACAAAAAAAAAGAAAAGAAACTATATTTAGGTTTAAGAACTTTCAAGCTGTTTTGATAACAGCAGATATAATTAGACATATGTTTTATATAACCTATAATCTACTTTCAAAACCAAAGTGGAGAATTTTATGTCTCTATTGTTGATTCATAAAAGTAGAAGTACCACAGAGAAAAAGGTCACTTCTTTTTTTTAGTAAACATTGTCAAAGTGTTTCAGAGATAACTTTCCAAGTTTTTAATTTAAAAATATCTATTTCTCTTGTAATCTTGTGTCAACTACTGCAGCTTGTCTCCTACTATTTCCTTAGGTTTTATATCATTTTTTTCTGTTTGATGAGACAGAGCAGATCTTTATGTAGAATTTCTCAACAGTGGAAAAAAGTATTATCAGAAAATGAAAGGAATCCTTCACACAAGAACTCATGTGAAAGAATTGCAAGACAGAATACTCAATAGCTATATGTTTAGATATTTTTAAGATGACGTTAAAATTACAAGCTCAACTTCCTTTAGAATATAGCAATTTTAGTATTTTCTATGTTACTGGAGACATAGCACACAACTAAAAAAGAAAATGTTCTAAAATAATAATCTAAGCAAGCGTCTTTATCATCTATATATTTATTCACTGAATTTCTTACTTATAATCATATTAAATAGGCATTAAAGCAACACAGAAAACAAAGCATTTGATTGGCTTCTTGTATTGCATGAATAGAGCTCAAAGCAAAGATTCAGACATTCACTCAATATTCCCATAATAAAAGTTTTATTGATATTATCCTAACAGTATATATCAGGTCAGAGGGTTAGTTCATGAGCTCTGTGAAATTGTAACATAAAAGCTTTCTGGAGCATACAGCATTGCCAATCATTCATTCAGTGTTCATCAGTTATATATTGACCTTTTACTGTGCCACAGGGCACTATTCTGAGAATTGGGGAAACAGCAGTCAAGAAACAGTTTCCACCCTCCTGCAACTCACATGCTGGAGGAAGGGAAACCGATATTAAACAAATACAAATGAACCAAAGGAATGGTATGTACTATACAAAATAAAGCTGGCACAGAATGACCTTGTGTAGGGAAGATACTTTATTTTTTTTTAATTCCCTATACAGTATCTATATAAATTGATAGCTCAATTCTGAAAGGACTGAGAGGAAAGCCATGTGATTGGAAAGAAACGTTTCTGTTTGAATAAACAGTGACTATAAACAAGTTCTGAGGTGGGAGAAAGAAATTCAGTTTGGCTAAAGTGAGTAGAAAGAAGAGAAGAATGTTAGCAATTTGTCATGACTTGAGAAATTTAACTTGTTATTCTGGGAAGTGGAGCACTACCTTATAAACTAAAAAAGGATTTTCAATTGTAAATTTTCAATTTTCAAATAATGTGAGTAAGATAAACATAACTTTTCTGCAATGCATTCTTCTTCTTAGTATCATTAGTCAATGCCATGTTTTCATTCTTTTTGTCTGGAACTCCTCAGTAGTGTTGACCACCCTGCTCAAATAAATACATTAATGTTCGTATCTTGATGGACTATTTTGTCATTAATAAGGTCACATGCCAATTCCATTAGAGAAAGAGGAAAGAAGCATAGAAGGAGAGGAAGAATATAAAAGGCATTTTAGAATTTATCAAGAGGTGTATTCTGACATTTCATTCCTTTAGAAATTGATTCAACTGATTAAAAGCCCTCAATGTATACATTTATTCATATTATTAAAACTGAATATTTATTTGTTGTTAATGAAATAATCTGCTGAGACTAGTAAAATGTTTCATTCCATTTCCTATATCATTGCATTGTGTTTTTACGAATAAAATATTTGAATTATGCAACATTTCAAAATAATTTGTCTTACTAAAAATATTTGTACTTCAGTTAGCATATAGCTTATACATTGATACCTTCATTTTAATCACCTGTGAATATTCTATATCCTATTTAATTTGTTTTATGTTATTAATTGATTTATGAAGATTCAAAATGCTTTAAATTCCTAACAGATGAACCATAAATATTCTTATACAAAAGTGACGTTAAAGAACAATACAGCCTGACACACAGTCACTTACTACTAAATGCTTTCTCAGTTCATTCACTCTTATGAGCATTTATTGGCAGAGAAGCTGTCAGGATATAGCAAAAGTAATAACCTTGTAAGAAAATGATGTGTCGCTTTACCATGCCACACTGCAACCTCGTTCTGAGCCATCTCTCGTGAGGCACTACACTACTCACTAAATTGTTTGACATTTATGTTTTTTTATGTTTCACTAAAACAATTTCAAATATTAAGATAATCTGTGCATCATTTTAGAAGCAGTGATTGAAATTAATTTACTACAGCTTCAGCACACTTTTGCAAGCTAAATATTATTGTAAAAAGTTTTCATATAGGATTTACAAGTAAAATAATACTATATACGTTAATAAGCAGAAAGCCCTCTGTAAGCTATACAGTAGGTGATAAGTTCCTGATGTCCTGGGTAAGCGATTTTATAAGGGGGCTTTCCATAGCTGAGTTTGTTTTTCTTCCCCAGTCCTTGCATCATTTATTACTATACTGAAAATAAAGTGCTAATGTGATATCTGGTAAAATACCAAAAACTATTACAAAGCTACAGTGATTACGAAAGTGTGGTTCTGGAATAGGAATAGGTAAACTGACTAATGCAACAAAATGAAAATCCGTGAAATACATGAACGTTTGATCTGTAAGAAAATTGGAGTGGAAGACCGATAGCAAATAATGCCTTCGGAGCATCCATATTGAAAAAGAAAAGGAAGACATTAGACCCCTACCTCATATCACATAAAACAGTGTTAATGACCTAAAAGTAAAATTCAAAACCGTAAGGATCTCAGAAAATAATGTTATTCAGCTTTTCAAAAAAAGTAAATTCTACACGTGATGACTTGGATGAACCTTAAAGACATTATGCTAATAAAATAAGCCCGTCACAGAAAGACAAATATTGCATGATTCTACTTATCGGTGGGATACAAAATCATCAAATTTATAGAAACAAAGAGCAGAATGGTGGTTGTCAGAAGCTGGGGGAGGGAAAAATGAGGAGTTAGTAATCAATAGGCATAAAGTTTCAGTTAAGCAAGATGAATACGTTCTAGAGATCTGCTATACAACAGTGCACCTATAGTCATAAATATCGTATTATACACTTAAAAATTGTTAAGAGGGTAGCCATCACATTAAGTGCCCTGACACTTAATGTAATATAATTATAAAATTAATTTATAGAATATAAAGAATTTTTATTTGCCACTTTCAGTGCTTTTTCTTTATTTCTAGATTTTAGTAGTCTGACTATGGTGTTCCTGAGCTTGAGCTTATTGATTAACATCTTGGATCTGGAAATTTCTGTATCTTGCCAAATTACCTTTGCTCACTTTGTACACTTATCTAACCACATACATTTTGATATCAGTTTATTGGTTATACCCATATGTACATATTTATATATAAATTAATTTGGAATTTTTTTCTTCCTAAAATTTTATTGGGGAAAAACTACAAAACATTTACAGTACAATGTTTACAGTCACAATTTGTAGTGAGCTGATTTCCCAAAATATATTACCACTCAAGTTGACTTATCTTGTTACATTCAAAAACCCACTCTGTCAAAGTAGTCCATAGAGTACATACATAG